>JAQQAE010020051.1:0-10785 GCA_029823295.1 Pseudamia nigra | reverse complement strand
AAACCTCTCTTATCTTTTTAAATGGGTGAACTTGCACATTTTTACGTTGCCCAATACTTATTGTCCCCACTGTACCTCTTATGCTACAGAAGAAAAAAGTCGTAGAAAAATGTGTGGCATGATAGCACAGTCATGTCGGGAATCATGGGTACCTCCAAACCTGCTGTTGTGGCACTGGCACTCAAAACTAATGCGAACATTACAGAACCCAAACAAATTTGAAGAAAGTCTTGCGGTACTGGTGGGCACAACAAAGGGAATGAAGATGCTTGGTATTCCATCTTACCCACCAGGTATGGCCTGCAGATCTGGTGACATAACGATAAGACTGTTGCTTTGCTCCAATCGTTTATGGTTTCTTGATTGCTCTGCTAATTTGTATTTATTTTGTTGATATCCAATTTGTGATATTTCGAATTTTGATTCCTTGGATTGTATTTTACACTGAGGGTTTTTTTTTGTCTTACACTTTTCTTGAAACCTACAATTTTCAATATTGGCTACAATAAATTTAATGCAACTTTTTCACCATATCATGCAGCTTAGTCCATGAATAGTGTAGAGTTCAGGGGTTATTGTAAGGAAATAAGGATAGCAATGACAGCTTAACCTTTCAAAAGGGAACATCACGGTCATCACGAGTTCAGAATACAGTTGGTCATAGGTGACACTGAGTCAGCGAGAGGCTACAGAGCTTCTCACCTGCTGATCTCCATTAGTGTGCTCTGCTGCTGCTGCTCCACTCTCATTAGTCTTCTCACTGTCTGCCATTGTGACTGCTCACTTCAATCTCTGAAATGGAACAGAGAGAGTGAGATTCAACTCGCATTGCTTTATATTCATAATGAAATACTTTTTTCGCCCCCACCAGATATTCCTTTCTAAGTGGGTGATATATTGCAGAAAAGTGTTGTCTTGTGAATGTGGAATTGAATCACTGCCTGTCATATGGTTTAATACACACAGAAGTCAACCATGTTAAATTCATTTGTCAACACTATGATGCAACGAGAATGAAACTGCTCTTAAGAAATAAAATGGTGCAACCAAGCAAACAATTCTAGTCTCCCCGCACTATGTCAAAGTTGAATGCGAAAAAAGAGGGATGAGGATGGATTCAGGGTATTTGTGCTGCTCAAATGCTGTAGGAACCATAGAAGACTTCAGGGGAGGGGACTGTCTTCATACACTTATTCATTTTGTTGCTTATTCTCTTCATTTTTCTTGTTTATTTGGTACATTTCTGCAAGTGCTGTTTGTAGTTTTCTCAATCACTGTCCATTTGAATGGACATCCTTGATTATTGTGTGCAATCTAATTTTCTTGAAAATGTTTTTCTTCATTTCCTGGTTATTTTTTACACATTTTCTTGGTTAGTTTTTGTTCACTTAATTATTTTGGCATTTTGTTCATTGGCTTGATTTTCTTACTTTTAGTTGATTGAGTATTGTTAATTTTCATTTTTTTCTTGATTTTTTGTTCATTTTAACTCCCATTTTTTGTTCATTTAAGTCAAGTAAACATTATTCATAAGCACATGTAAAAATAACAGATGTTGAATCAAAGTGCTGTCCAACCTTGAAACAAATAAATAAAATACAGGTAATAAAGAAGTGAATTAAAAGGGTAATTAGCAGTAATAAAACCAAATTAAAACAAAACAAAAAAACTCCAAAAAAAAAAAAAAAAAATGCGAGAGAATAAAAATGGGTCTTCAAACGAGTTCTAAAAGTGTCTGCTGTTGGTAGAAAAACAATAAAATTGTAAAATCAATTCTAAAATGAATTGGGAGCCAGTGCAATGAAGCCAGGTGTGACGTGGTTTCCCTTTTGTGTACCCGTTAACATCCGAGCAGCGGCGTTCTGGACCAACTGCAAACAGGCGAGAAGGGACTGAGACACACCCGTGTAAAAGCTGTTGCAGCAGTCAATCCTTGATAAGATAAATGCATGATTAACCTTCTCTACATCAGAGGAGGAGTGTAATGTCTTGACCTTGGACAGGATATGCAACTGGAAAAAGCTGGCTCTGACCACAGCATTTATTTACTTGTTTAAAAAAAAAAAAAAAAAAAACAGGGCATTGTCAAAAATAACTCCAAAGTTCATAACGGCAGTTTTGTTGTAATCTCACAAAAGGGCCAAGATCAATGTTCAGGGTGGCATGAAGGTCTGGAGGCCTAAACAACACAACCTCAGTCTTGTCTTCATTTAGATTTAGAAAGTTGTGGGCCATCCAAGACCTTACATCGTCCAAGCAATCCATTTAAAGCCATTTCCTTAATTATTTTGTTAATTTAAATAATTTTCGCAATCATTTTTACTCATTTTATTGATTTTTTTTCCCAAGTTTTACTCATTTTATTAATTTTCTTAGTTATTTTGTTAAAGACGAAAATAATGTTTGGGCCTTTCATACCAACAGATTAAGACACCATATATATATATATATATATATATAAAAAATTCATACATACGTTATCAGAGGAAATGGATATATATAAATCATAGATGGAGTATCATTCACACACACATATAAATAATTGATTAAAGTTACATATAAGAGAAAATCATAATACATATACACATCATACGTGGAGTATCAATACAATCACTATATCAGAGAAAATTATATAGAGGATCAAATAGATTTGTCCCTTATTGTGAGGGTTGTGTCAGAAGGGCATCCGACGTAAAAAACCTATGCCAGATCAAACATGGTATTTCGCTGTGGCGACCCCTGAGGGGAGCAGCCGAAAGGAGAAGAAGTATCCTCAAATAATAAAACCTTTTTGTATGTAGATATGACGATATCACTGCTGAGGAGCAAGCTGGAAATAATCTCTAGTTTTATGGGGCGTGACGTAAAGCAAACTAAATTAAGGATGGGTATTGAGTAACGTGATAATAATAATGAAGTATCCTGATAAGACGGTTGAATTAAAAACCTCATACGTGTTAAAACTCCAGCATGAACAGCTCAGTGATACAAAACACTGATAATAGTCCAATGCAATACTGCCTTTCAAAAATGAGTCGAGCCCCAAAATGGACTGAAGAGTTATTTTAATTGGCCAGAGAAAAATGCATAACATAAATCTCAATTTTCTTAATGAAAATGAAAGGTGAGTATTGTCTAGAACGGTTTATAAAACATGATCTCAACAAAGACGCAAAACTATGAGGTGGCTTCAGTCATGAAAGATGCAACATGACAAAAATGATTTAAAAAAACAAAAAAAAAAAAACAAAATGTAAATGATACTAGCTGAAAATGATATGCATGTAAAGTATGAAAATGCTGCAAAAATATCTCAAGATAAATATGTACAAGATGCAAGCGGAACACAAGGCAATAAGAGACATACAGTGGTACTTTAAAGTTTGGGAACCCCATTTCTATATTTTTGCATAAATATGAGGTAAAACATCAGATTTTCACAAGTAGAAGTAGGTAAAGAGACGAAAATATTATACTTTGCCATTTATTGAGGAAATCCAATAGTACAAAGCCCAATTCCAGTGAAGTTGGGACATTGTGTAAAATGTAGCTAAAAACAGAATACAGTGATTAGCAAATCCATTTCAACCTATATTCAACTGAATACACTACAACGCCAAGATATTTAATATTCAAACTGATGAAGTTCAAACATTAAATATCGATTACATCTACATCAGCAGCAGATCTGCAGCCTTGGGGCAGGTTGACAGAAATGTGGGTTCTAATCCGTGCCGACGGTCTTTATGACCACTGTCAAACATTCATTTATAAAAAGGCAAAGTGGGTGAAGTGTCTTGCCTGAGGGCACAATGGCAGACTGACTATGACTGAATGGGGATCTAATCACCAACCTTCTGTTTACTCGATGACCTATTCTACCTCCTCAGTGTCCAGTTGTTGACAAAGTGGTGAACCTTGGTTGTGAATGACAGGCTTTTGGGATGCTCCTTCTATACCTAATCATGGCACTCACCTGCTTCTAATTAACCTGCTCACCTGTGGAATGTTCCAAACAGGTGTTTTTCAGTATCCCTCAACTTTCCCTGTCTTTTGTTGCCCCTGTCCCAGCTTTTCTGGAACATATTACAGACATCAAATTCAAAATGAGTGAATATTTGCAAAAAAACAAAGTTTGTAATCAATATGTACATTAAATAGCTCGTCTTTGTAGTGTGTTCAATTGTAAATAGGCTGCAAAGGATTTGCAGAGCAGTGGATTGTTTGGTTTATGATTTACACAACATTCTAACTTCACTGGAATTGGGATTTGTAAAACAACTTCAACTCAGGGATGTCAGCGAGTTTTGAAAATGATGCGAAAGAAAAAACCTGTAGAAGATGAACGGAAAAAACAAAATATTCATGAAAAAGAGGGGAAAAAAATGCATAAAAGATGCAACAAAGTGAAGGTAAAAAACTGATGAAAAAGACAAAAATACTGGACAATTTGACAATTTTTAGAATTCTGAGAACAATGTAACAAACAAAATTAAAAATATGCTAAACACAGAACAGATTTGAATTTAATGACATCCTAACACGTGATGCACTTCTAAGTTCACCGTTTACATTAATACTCACGTGGTCACAGTATAATCACATAAATGAGTCAGCGCTGCGTCTGTGGCTGCATCAAGGTGACATTTAAAAATGTCCTTTTCACACAGTAATGTTTCAAACTAATGGATTTTCTGGATGTTCACTTCATTCACAATATTCAAAGCCTTCAGTGTCAGGTTATAAACAGAGTAGTCAATTTCCCCTCCATCATGGTACAAAGAAGCTTACACTGTTTTCTGCCTATGTCCCGCCCCTTGTAGATTTTGATTGGTTGTTAAATGAACAGTAGTTGTTAAAGAACAGTAGTTGTTAATCACAGCTGTGCCCTGAAGACCGAGTGTTGAAAGGCCTTCAGTCCAGCGCAAAAAAAACGCTGCGAGTTGAGATAGTGATCAGAGTCACCACTAAAATTTAATTATCAGTTCCTGGTCCCATTTCACAATTTTTGCAGAAATTTCATCAAAATCTACAGACAAACAACAGACAAATACCAGCAAAAACATAACCTCCACCACTCCTTGTCGGAGGTAAAACGCAGAAACAATTTGAAAGTGTGAGGACTGAAAATAAAGCACAAGATCTAACAAGACAAAAAGATTCAAGACAAAAGCCACTAAAGACATTACCTAACGTAATTAATAAATGTGACGCTTTCTTACTATTGAACTGTTTTTGACATTTTAGCAAGAGTGTATTTAATTTGACATTGTTTTGATAATGGAAAATGTGACTCGACTATTCATGATGTACTTTGTCAATCTGAGGCCTGTAGAGACATAAAATATATGTTTTAGGGTCTGAAAAATAGGCTGTAAATCACTATACAGTAATATCTGTGACACATTTGTCACAGTGTACATGATGCCATAACACCCACATCAACATGGCCCTAAATCACACTGGAACAAGTGTGAATGTTCACCGCAGTAATTAGAGATTCTTCCTCACACCTCAGCCTCATATCCCTCGTGTCTCAAGTGAGAGGAGTTCAGACATGATGCTGAGATGAAAGGCGATGAGAGCTGAAGGGACTCAACCCTCTGCAGCAAAAACTTCTATTCCACAACATGTGGATGTTGCCTGCCTGTGTTGTACCAGATGGCGGAGACTCAGAAATGGACTGCACCTGTCTTTACTAGAACACTGCTAACAAGCACTTGACATCCTTGACCTGATGTATAGGCCAGAGGATTCCAACGTACATGTCCCCTGAGGTACCCATCTTCGGTGGTAATGAGATGAGGGCAAATCACCAGCTGTAATCTGTTGCCAGCTAGAAATAAACAGCTCTCTGAAAACGATGAAGGCACATGCACATAAGAATAGGTGATACGATAGTAATCATTATGATATAATTCTAACAACATAAGTCTATTTATTATAATATACTGTACTAATTTTTTGTTACCAAATCGCAGAACCCGCACGTTGATTTAATCAAATCAAAATGAATCAAAAAACAGGCACACCCGAGACTACCGGTGTGTTGTCATGGAACTTCTTGACATTACCGGTAGATGTTCTTGACATGCGGTTGATGGTCGTGTTCCTGTCCAGTGTCTGTGTCGTCCAGTGTTCATGTTTGTTGCCCTCTCTCCACTATTTTCTTTTGTCCACCATGTCCATTAATCCAACCAGTTGAGACAGATGGCTGCCTACTCAGAGCCGGGAGCATTTCTCTTCCGTTAAAGGAAGCATTGACTGATAAAAATGTTTATCTTAAAAAGATTTTCATATCTCCCAGCTCTAGTCGCACATATCAGTGAGCTTTAAATTCCTCATTCATTTCACATACTGTCAGATGTCACACTGAATAAAACATACTGATATGTTCATGACCTCTTGTGCAGCAAACAATCTCTCGGGGCTCTGTATGATTCCAAATTGCATTTCATTGCAACAGCTTGGTTGAGCAACATGTGCTTTCCCGGAGAGGCAGCTGATGAGATCTTCGCTAGATTTACAACAAAGCAAAGTCTGACAATGTGCTACTCTCTGATATCAAGTGCGAGATGAACCCAAGATAATTTTCAGCAGCACAGCACATGTTGTGATGAAGACAACACTGTGCAACACTAAACTGTTTCAGATTTTCTGTTCAAGTGACAAATGGCACCCAGCAGAGACGACTTTTCACCTTCCTCCTATTGCTTTAAAAAAAAAAAAAAAAAAAAAAAAAATACGCCTTCCTGGCAAAAATGTTCATTTCCTAACACTTAAAGACGCAAAGACATTTCCTTTGTGCTGCAAGTATTGTGACCTTTGATATTAATGGAACAGCTAGTATATCTCCAGAAGACAGTTGCGCCATTTGCCATCGGGTTCAGCGCTGCGGTGACAAACACTACCAGTGGGTTTACAGCCGCCCCTGATGGGATGTATAGGCCGATTAATAGAAACGAAGCCAGAAAGCAGCAGAAGGAAAGAAACAAAAGAAAAAAAAAATGCAGAGAAAGTGAAATATTAAAATAACTTAATCTTAAGGAGGGAAGATCTCAGTTCCTAAAAGACCCACACTACTCAGGTTCATTAACATGAGCACAGGCAATTTGATCTTAATACAATAAAAAGGAATAATTATATTACAAAACCTTTGTGTAGTGAGCCATTTTGACATTAAGTCTCTAATGAATTGGAGCAATGTGGAGCAAAAACAGCAATAATCTGAAGAAGCCTCCATACACTACACTTACAGGACTATCAAGAAATCTGGTAACATTTTGAGGGGTACAATTCATATACTTACGTCGTGTTGAACTAATGCATGATTTATGATTTAATGTGTTGATGAATGCATGATTTATCACAAATTCACCATGAACTAATGAGGAATTCACTGTGGCATTAGGTTAAGAATTCATAGTTACTTCAGACATGAATAGAAATTTTCATTTCAGATGGATGCATTTGATCAGTCTGAAACATTCATATTCTACTAAATTTAAAAACCTGTGAAGCATTTCTAAATTCAACCTGGTCATCAGAATCACACAGGTGGCACATTAATGCATGACCCAGGGGTCAGAGCACATACCACAGGGTTACCAATAAACCTGTGTCAGTATGACAAATAAAGTACTGAGGTAAGAATACACATTTAGCTCACTGATTTTTGTCCTTAATGTAGTCACTACAAAGTAAACTTACCTGTGGTGCCTGTTCTGACTGTTGGGTCTTAAAGCAATGTGAACATTTGATGGCCAGTTTAAATGTAAAAAAGCTTTATAAGTTTTTAATGTATGGATTTTGAAGCATGTTACAGAGAGACTGATCAAACATGGATCTGAAATGAACATTTCCATTTGTCTGTGTGATGAAACTATGAATTCATATCCTTAAACTAATGAGGTAAGTGTAAAGTACTCACACAATGACATATATGACAATATATCATTAGTTCATGTTAAGCATCATAATTTATGTAAAATTATACATTGATTGATGCATTAGATCCAGAGGTGGCTAGTCCACAAGTGCATTTACTCAGTTACTTGAGAAGCTTTTTTTTTTTAAAAAAAAATACTTCCGAGAACAGTTGTTTTTCAGAATACTTTTTGCTCAGTTATATTTGTGAAAAAAATGCACTCATTTCAATGAGAAGTAGTAAAATGAATCAAAATGTAGCACAAAATTAACAAATTCATCAAGTAAATTACATGAACAAAACAGCCAAGGAAAGCAACAAATTTAACAATATAACCAACTAAATTAGTAAAATGAACAAAATAAGCAACAAAATTAATAAAATATGAACAAAATAATAAATTAATATACCCCAAAAACAAAAAAAAATGACCAAAAGAAGAAAATAAATGAATAAAAAGGTTTAAGGAACCAAGTAAAATTTGCAAGAATAGCCAATATAAATCAAGAAAATAAATAAAATGAACAAAAGAGGCAACAAAATAAATAAAATATGGACAAATTAATCAACCAATGAGTAGAAATGAACAATATAACCAACAAATAAAGTGAACCTAGGCAACAAAATGAATCAAAAAAATAAAATAATCAGGCAAATTAAAAAAGAACAACAAAAGAAGTCAACAGAATAAGCAAAAATGAACAACATAAACACAAAACCTTACATTAAGCAAATAAGGATGTTGCCAAGTTTTTTTTCTCTAGATGTTTGACAGTATGTACTATTTGCATTTATCTGACTCTGGGCCTGTTAACTGAGGTCCATGAATGTTCACATGGTTATTACCTGCAACATAAATAACCTTTTTAAATACAATACACGAGGACACATTTAATTCCACGTTGCTCACTGCGTCACTTCTTTTTCTCTTACTCAAGTACTTATATTTTATGAGTGCTACTTGAGCCAATATGGTTATTATGCAATAGTACTTTTACTAGAGGACCATTTCTGTTTCCTCTACACACCAGATTAAATCATCACGAGTCATGCATTAGTTCAGCATGACTTACCATATGAACTGCACCTCTCAATGAAAATGTTGCAGTCAACCCCATTACACCCCGCTTTGCACATGACTGCGTTAGTTGAAGAGGACGCTCTACGAGTTAAATCAGCCGACGTTTGCTGTGGTTTATGGTCCACGAACTCCACCCCACGTGAAAAACCAGCTAAAGATACGAACCTAAAGCTCTTTAAAGCACCCTCTTTACTTCCACAGGCTCTTCTGGTTTTTTTTTTTTTTTTATTAAATACCAACTTTAACGCATTGTAGCCACAGTTTAAATGGCGTCAAAATGTAATGTTTGGGTAACTGACACATTTGACGCCCTGTGTTTCCTTCCTCAAAAACAAAAAGTCGAAGTCCGGCAGTTAGTTTTATAATACGGATTTAAAAAGTTTATAAGTCTTGTTAAACTAAAGTAAATAGGTTAAACGAGTCCGTCCTCACCTGTAGGCTGCTGGCTGTCAGTCTGTCCTGAGGTGACCCGTGGTGTGAGGATGGTCAACGGACGGTTCAACCCACAGCCACGACCTTTTCTTCCCTCACGGCGGACGCACACTGACACGAGGGCGGGGCATGAGTGGGAGGGGCATGTCAACTTTCAACCAATTAAATCACAGTACGCGGAAGCAAGGTTGACTGCAGGACACTGAGCCTGATATTGACAGACATAGGCGTATATTTCAGGGGGATGAGGGGTGTGTGGGGGGATTCCAATACAACACTTAGATGATATGCAGCTACTTTGTGTCTAGAAATCCTACTTTATGTAAGTATTGACTTAATTATTGGTTCATTTATGTTGATCTTTTATAAAAAGATTCTGTTAATTTTCATTTAAGTGCTTCTTTTGTTCATTTTGATGGACCATAAAAATGAACACAGTATGCTGAAATCGAAATTCTAAGTTAATTTTGTCACTTTTTTAAAATGCTTTTTTCTTGATTATTTTGTTCATTTTGTTGCTTATTTTGTTTATTTTTATTCCTTTTTCTTGATTATTTCTCATGGTTTTACTCATTTTGTTTATTTTTATTGTTTTCTTGATGAACTTCATTAATTTTCTTGACTATTTTGTTTGTTTTTCCTCATTTGTCTGGTTATTTGATTCATTTTTGTGCATTAAGTTGATACATTTTGTTGAGATTCTTGATTAATTTGTTCATTTTTGCACATCATCTCTGATTTCTTCATTTTTGTTCATTTTCTTGAGCATTCTGGGTTTTTTTTAAACTCATTTTCTTACTTATTTTGTTCATTTCTTATTTTCTTGATTATTTTTGTTCCTTACCCCTCTTCTTCCAAATTTTTCCTGGATGATTTTTCCTCAATTTCTTAATTATTCTGTTCATTTTTCCTCATTTTATTGATTATTTTGCCAGACGAAATGGGCTCCACATGTGACTCTGGAGACTAAGTTAAATTTTTTTTTTTTTACATTTCACCAAAGCACCTTTCCACTGAACTTTGTCTTTGTGAAAACATCTAGCACATTTACTTACTTATAAGTTATTATTTTGTTTATTTATTTTCCCTTTCCTTATCTTAACCCTTTCATGCATGAGTTATTAAAAATTGGGTTATGACACATTTAGCCTTATGATACTTCCAAATAATCTTTAAAATATTGTCTTGTATTTTAAGCAAGGTAGTGGTTAAAATTATTAAATTATGTCCATCACTGCATGTCAATTTAGTGAAAAACATTTGTAATTACACTTTGGCTACTATTGATAACGTGTGTTATTTAACACTTTAGACTCTGTTCTTAACGCCCCACAGGCTGCCTGCT
>JAQQAE010020050.1:0-10785 GCA_029823295.1 Pseudamia nigra | reverse complement strand
CACTGAAGTGTAATCAATGGGAAGGAATTCAGTGAAATCACCTGCTGAAGAGACTGGTTGGAAAGAAAATGTGCAGTCTCGGCCCTTTGTGGCAATGATTGGACACCCCTGATCTACAGTGTATAATATCATCAAAAAATTCAGAGAATCAGGAGGAAGGTCAAAGGTTAAAACTAGATGTTGGTGATCTTGGGGTCCTCAGGCGGAACTGCATTAAAAAGAGATTATTCTCCAGTGTAAATCACTGCATGGACTCAGGAACACTTCCACAAATCACTGTATGTGAACACAGTTCAATCCACAAATACAAGTTAAATGTGTATGATTTAAAGAAGACGTATGTGAACATCATCCACAAATATCACCATCTGATCTGAACAAAGAGACATTCATCTGACCTCAGAACAGTTTTCGGTTTTCTTTCAGACCATTTCAAATGAGCTTTGGTCCAAAGAAGACAGCGTTTTTTTAAATGATGTTCACATATGGCTCCAATTTCTTTGTCATTTTGTTCATGCCTCCATCATCTTCTTGATTATTTTTTCATGTTTAGAGTCACATTGTTAATTTTTATGAATGATTTTTGTTCTTTTTTTTCATTATTGTATTCATTTTTGTGATCTTTGGCCCATTTTATGCTCACTATTGTCCAACCTGTTGCAATTTTGTTAATTTCCTTGAATTTGTCTCATTTTGTTGATTTCGTGCTTATTTGGTTTATTTTGTATCGATTATATCAAAATGAACAAAATAAAAAACAGTATTTTTATCTTTACAGTTACATCGGCGAAACATAAAATTCGATGTTGCATCCTTTAGTCTTAGTCCAATAGCAGTCTGGACTCACCGGGACCGCAGTTATGTCCCTATAGTGAACAGAAGGACTGAGGTTTTGGTCCTCACTGAGATATAAAAACACACACATCAATAACAACACAAAAGGCACTTTACTAGTGGGAGACCTCAATTCTCCTAGAGAGCTGGATGGTATAGCCATAATAAAAATATTCCCAATAATATGAGAGAAACAATGCAACAGACACAAAAATACAATAATGATGCAAAATACTGAAAAATCCAAAAAGATCAAAAAAGATCCAAAAGGCGCTAAAAGATGCAAAGAGCATAGTACAAATGACCCACGGTGTAAAAACCAGAGCAGGATACCATCAGTAAAAACAAAAGGAAAAATATTTGCCAAGATAAATCGTTATCATCAATAACTATCTATCACCATGGGCTACATCCCAGCATCCTCTCTGTCTCTGTGTCTCCCAGCCTCTTTGCATCACTATACCTGCTGTATGGCGTGTTTATCTGAACCTGATCCTGCTTCATGTGGCCAATTAGAGCCTCTGACATGCCACCGGTGATTCCCAGATTCCCAGAGAGGAGCAGCTTTATCTGTGCAATGAAGATGGCATGTACATGTGGAGAAACCCTGACGGATGGTGTAAATTATTGCAGCTTGCAGCATTATTCTTGGTTGGACAGTGTACAAGGCAATCTGTTGTCTTATCATGTGTGTGAGACAAGGCCAGTTTCCAGGATCATGGCTGAGCCAATTCGGCAAAGACAATCACATTCAATTGAGATAAAGCCTTGGTGGAAATCACAGAGCTGGGAAACTTCCCCAGAACGCTTATCAGACACTGGTAATTACTCTTCAGCAAACACGGCAGCAGATTTGCAACTATTGTACCACTTAATCAGAGCATTGTGAAAGCAAAAAGGCTTGTGGCAGAATGTGATGAAATGAGTCAAGTTGCTTGACCTGAATGTGCTGCTGACTCCAGCGACTGTCATTGCCAGGAAGAGAGTCACCAAACACAGCCTGCAGATTTACTCTGAGAGCTCGGAACGGCAGTAGCAGCCTCTGAATGAGCCCTCTGTCACCGAACCAGCTCACATAAGAGCCGGGAACTGAGAGGAGGCAGCAGCTAACGGCGAACCAGCAAAGTACTTCTGAAGGGACGGGATGCAGGCCAATTCATAGAAAGCAGGCAAGTGACATCATCTCCAACCAGAGTCACAGCTTACTGACTGGTAGAGTAGTAAATTACTGTTCTATTTGTTCCCTTTCACATAATTCCACTTACCCTTCCTTAAATCGCCACCTTGTCATGGTGGAGGGGTTTGTGTGCCTGAGTGATCCTAGGAGCTATAATGTTGGGGAGTAAATTCACCCCTGGTAGGGTCTCCCATGGCAAATTGGTCCTAGGGGGCAGGTCAGAAGACCCTCATGACTATGTCTTCTTGTGGGCCCACCACCTGCAGGAAGGGTCATAAGGGTCCGGTGTAGTGTGGTTTGGGTGTCAACCAAAAGTGGGGGCCTGGGTGGTCCAATCCCTGGTTGTCAAAACTAGCTCCAACTGGGAGGAGGTCCTGGGGCAGACCCAGGAAGTGCTGGAGGGACTATGTCTCTCAGCTGGCCTTAGAACGCCTGGGGTACCACCCAGAGGAGCTGGGGGGAGTGGCTGGGGAGAGGGAAGGCCGGGGTCTGCTCAGGCTGCTGCCCCCGTGACCCTGACCAGGATAAGCAGAGGATGATGGATGCATGGATAATTTTACATATCCATTTGACAGCCGCGTACCTTCACACTCTGGCTGTGTTCAGACCCTGCATTAACATCTACCTGTAGATATCCCTTCACATCTGGTGGTTCACATACCTGGTCACTTCTTATCAGATAATTTATTTGATGTCTAAAACAGGTCTCTCTTGTAAATGAGACTTTGAGTCTCAATGGAATCACCTGTATAAATAAAGGTTAAATAATATATAAATAAATAAAAAATGTGACTTTTCTTGATCAATATATAAATAAACCAGTGTCTCTTTAGCCTAAAGCACAGCAAATATGATCATCTCAAGTTGAACAGACTGACTATAACATTTCTTTGTCCATTTAATACAATGTCCTGCCTGTATCATTTACTGCAGCTTACACCACAAATCAGTCAGTACACCTTAAACATCTCTACAAAGACAAAAAGATAATGATAAACTTCATTCAGGGAAGTTTCAAAATGTGACAACTTTGACCATTTGGTTTTATTGCCTCTCTAGCACAATACACACTGTAGTGCTAATTGAATTTTCCAAAGTGTAAACACATTTATGTGAACTGTGGTTAAGTGTAGCGTCATTCAGGTGAGCACAGACAGCACACCCAAGCACATCTAATGCATCCGTGAGGACTTTTTTGGCATTTCAGATGTCTTTTTACTACTATAAGGTGGTGTTGATGCAAGACAGAATTCATCAGATGAGTTTTTTGTCCTTAATGCGTTGAGTTATAGCTATGTGCTCAGACTATGACAGATGTGAACATATGTGTCCCATACCACCTCTGACTACACCCTGGCTGATAGCAGTGTGTCCTGGAATGTTTGCTGGGGTTTTTCAGACCTTGCATTAGAGTTGTCCACATGTCATCAGACTTGATCACATTTGCCAGGATGGACGTTAATACAAGGCCTGAACAGGGCCTTAGTAGCTGCTGCTGCACACAACTCATTACTGTTAACTGCTCGGTCTAACCCAGGTCACCTTGGGAATGACCTGTTCAACCAATCAAGAGTGTTTTCTCAAGAACAAGCAGGCATCTACCGCATCTCATACTGAAATTGATATGTGTGAGTTACAAGAAGACTCTAGAAAGTCCAAAACAAAATCAGTACAGTTTTAACAACACTTTTACCTAAGGCTTTAACCCTCAAAGACCTAAATGGCTGCCCAAGACACAGTCAATAAGCTGCAGAATTTGCTGTTATGTTTCTCTCTCTCAATGTCTTTCGTACAGGTCTCTAGATGTCCATGATGTACAGTCGCTGATTGTGGACAGGTCCAGTGACTGTGGATGTCATCCAGTGTCATCTAAGACAACATCAGTGAGATTGCTGCATGACTCAGCAATCCCACTAATGAATTTAATTGATAAATCATCAGCAAATTGTTCCTTTTCAGTCCCACAACTGATAAATTGGCATGTTCTTAAAATTTAAGATGCAAACTTCTAGAATACGTTTGAAAAGCAAAATAAATTTGGCTGGTTCTTGCACACCAAAAACTCTTCTACCTAGGACATATGTATGTAGTATGTGGTGCAGATATAAATTGGTGTTAAGTGAGATAAGACACCGATCGATTCATGTGTTGACTTTTTCTTTAGAGGAACGGTGGCTGCTTAGTTTGAAATGGATGTGAATGGACTGAGCTGCAGTTGCATAAAGTGTTCAGTGTTGTTTGCCATGTTGGAACAGTGTTTTGCCCTCCAGGGCTCTGTGTCAGTCACGTGACTGCAAACTCTGAACTTGCTATCAGCTTTTCCCCTTTTATCGGCCTCTAAATCCACTATTGGTCGACCTCCATGAAACCTCCTAATGAGTGTATCAGTATTCACTCTGCTGCCATTCTCTTCACAGTGCAGATTGTTACTGCAGGTATCATAGAATATTCCCCCTTTCCCAGGCGTATTTACCATTGTGTTGGGTCATTAATGCATGCTCAACTCATAATTACTATATTTCTAACAGCACTTTAAGGCAACATAATTGCAGTGTGTGGCAGATGGCTGCTGGCTAACTGGCTTGCAGTTACACCTAATGGCTATTTGCTATCGGTGTAAAACAGGCTAATGGTTTGCTGGCCAGCAGCTACAGCCGAAAATAGACAGCTGTCCTGTGTGGGCTCCGCCAGAATTGAAATGACTGTATGCTCCTCATTATCTGTTGTCGTGAATTCACCGTACAGTCATTGTCCATACAGCCCGTCTGATGTCTGAGTGCACTGGAGCTAAATACAAGAAGGTTAATTTATGCAGGACCATTTAAAAAAGAACCGTGTTTGTTTAGTTTTAATGGTCATTCTTCAAAAAATAATGACCATTGTGACAATCACTGCGACTTATGTAAACAGGTAATGATTGCACACGTGTAGAATACAACAAACTCAATGTGATGGAAAAGCCGTAAATGACACAAAAAGTGCAAAAGGATGACGAGGACAGCAAAATGAATTTATTGAAGTCACGTGACTTTTGGGTTTCTAGAAAAAGGATTAGACAAATTATGACACTTTTGTACATTCCGGCTGTCTTTGTTCATTTATTGTAAACTTTATCAACTATTTTCTTTGTTCTTGTTGAGTTTGTTGTTTATTTTTGTTCATTTTTTCATTTGTTGGCTCATTTTTTTCCTTCAGCTTGGTTCATTTTCTTGCTATTTTCTTCATTTCTGTTTGCTTTGTGGATTTTTTTGGGGTTCTTTTTGTTGATTCAGTACTTACCTTATTCATCTGGATCTTGAATTCTATTTTCTAATACATCTTATTATTTTTACATTTACAGAGTAAAATACATAATAGTACAATGATAAATGGATTCATTTACAGTAAAACTGCACATTTTATGTCAGTTCATAATGAATTTGTCACATTCTTGCTTTTTTTCTGCATTTTGCTGCTCATCTTTGTTCATTTTGCTGCCTATTTGGTTCATTTTTCCTCATTTTGTTTGCCTGTACCATAGAAGAACTGCGGTTCAAAGACAGTGCTCTTGCTGTTTTTTTTCCTCTGCAATCTTCCAACTCAACCGGGAAAAATAGGGAGAAGGAGTCTGTATATTCCTTTTCAAACAAGGAGACTAATTACAAGGGATATTGTAACTGTGTGGGGAATAGTCAGGAAATCGTTGCTGAAAAACCTTTTGTTCCAAAGCCCATTAATTTCACCCTAGACCTTCTCATCTGCAGCAGTTTGACTGCAGTTAGTCTGCATGTCGTTTCAAAGGACAAATCTGCCAGCGATATCTCCTGTGCTTTTAAGAAAACAGTGCAGAAAAACTTTTATTCACTGAGGCTCTAAAGTCGTGCACCCACACTCTAACTTTACAGAGAAAACATTTTATATGGGAGAAAATTTGATAAAAGTGCTTAACCTTTTTAATCACTTACAATGACATAATTTGGAAGGAGCTACTGCTTTGCAACAATTTGAAAAGAATGTGTAATGAAGTAGGAGAAGTGTGAATTCATATGTGTGCTTTGTAACAGCGTTTTACATGTGTCAAGGGTTAGAAACAAAACTCTGACTGGAAGCCAGTAATAAGACTCAAATAGCAGTATTAATCTACATACAGCTGGGTGTGAGAAAAATGTATCAAAATGACTAAAATCTTCATATCAGTCCATGTTAATAAATGTTATGATATTTATTAATATGGACCCTTCTCTCTCTCGCCCCCTCTCTTTCTCTGTCCCTCTTGACCCCCCCACACCTTTTTTATTTGCATTCATTGTCATGTCATCTATATTGTGATACTAACTTGCATCTTCCCCGTAGTTTTGTGCTTCCTCCCTCTGCCTTAGGTCTCTAGGTCTCTTGATGTCCTTACTGTGTGTTTACTGACTGTGAACCGGTCCAGTGTCTGTGTTGCTTGCTGTTCTATCTCTACTCTTTTCTTTTGTCTCTCCTCTGCCCACTAACCCCAACCGGTCGAGGCAGATATCCGCCTACCTTGACCCTGGAGGTTTTTCTCTTCTGTTAAAAGAAGTTTTTCCTCCCCCCTGTCATCCTTGTCTTGCTCGCGGTGGTTCTGTTGGGTTTACTCTCTGTATCGTCTTGAGGTCTTGGCCTTGAATTGTGAAGTGCCTACAGATAATCTTCGATTATGATTGGTGATATACAAATAAAATTGAATTCAACTGAATTGAAGTCTATATCTTATTTAAGTTAACAAGCTGATTAGGACCTGAGGGAAAGTTGGAATAAAACAATGGTTAATTGTGTTTGTAAATTGTGTAAAATGACATAAAAGATGTAACAATTAGTACAAACACAAATTAAACAAATGTAAACGTAAGAGGCATGAAAGTACAGAAATGGCATAGAAAACACCAAGAGACAAAACTACATAGAGGGTGCATCACCTTCTATGTAAAAATAAAATCCAATGATTTTAAAATTGAAAATTGTTCTGTGTTCAGATGAATGTCTCAGACCTGAATGAGCTTTGTTCCAGATCAGATGGTGGTGTTTGTGGATGATATTCACATATGTCTTCTTCTTCTTTACATGATACACATTTAACTTGTATTTGTGGATTGAACTGTGTTCAGAGACAGCGATTTGTAGAAGTGTTCCTCAGCCCATGCACTGATTTCCACTAGAGAATCATGTCTGTTTTTAATGCAGTTCCGCCTGAGGACCCCAAGATCACCAACATCCAGTTTGACCTTGTACCTTCCTCCTGATTTTCTGGATCTTTTGATGATATTATGCACTGTAGATGGTGGATCTTCAAAGTCTGAGCAATTTTATATTGACAAATTTTTTTTCTGAAATTGTTAAAAAAAAAAATTAGATACAGTTTGTCACAGATTGTTGAACCTCTGTCCATTTTTACATGTGAGAGTCTCTGTCTCTATAAAAGTCTCCTTTTATATCAGTTATGTTATTGACCTGTTACTACTGTAGTTCATGTCAAATGCTCCTCCAGTTGGGTTTGATTTGTACTAGTTACTTTTCCAGCCTTCTGTTGCCCCCGTTCCAACTTTTTTGAGATGTGTGGCTGCCATCAAATTCAAAATGAGCTAATATTTTCCATGAAATTGTAAAATGTCTCAGGTTCAACATCTGTTATGTGGTTTATATTCTACAACAAATAAAATATGTGTTTAATGAGATTTGAAAATGTTTTAATTACATCCCAACTTTTTTGGAATTGGGGTGTAGATAAAAAACATTTAAAAGGTGAAAAAAGACAAAATTGGTGTCAAAGTGTCAAAAAGATGTGAATGATATAAAACACTAAACAGCAAAAACAGTGTAAATGACACATGGAGCTGAAAATGCAATAAAAATATAAAGTGATGCAAAAACAGGACAAACATTTGATCTTCAATTTTGTGTCTTTAAAATTTTATTCATTAACACTGACAAAAAATAAAAATGAAGAAAATCAAAATATCATTATTGAAACAAAAGAAAAATATATCTCACAGTATATGACTTATCAATAAACATCACAATATAAATTATATATAATGGTGACAATAATTATTCATCTATTGACCAGCTCTACATTTACACACCTGTATTAAATTCTCTTCTGTTGAATTACTGAACATTTCAAAATCAAACACTACAGCTCAACAGTTTCTTGTGCAACTTTCTCTACACGGTGAGTTGTTGTTTCTAAAAGCTGAAAAATGCAATTTCCAGTTTCATTTCCAACCTTAAAAATCTGAAAAGTGTCCAAGATGCAAAGAGTGAGGACTCTCTGAAGCCCCCTGGTATCAAGCTGCTGTTGTACTGATAGGAGCTGCTTATTCAGGCACCTAGTGAGGACGCCTCCTGGACAGCTCATTTTTGGAGCTGTTCAAGCTGAGGAAAAAAAACCCTGAGGCAGACTCAGGACATTCTGGCCTGCAAGCGTTTTAGTGTCCCTCAAGAGAAAGTGGAGGAAGTGGCGATGGAAAAAGACATTTAAGCTGCTCTGCTTACTGTGTCACTGCAGATTTTTACCAAAATAACTAGAATGACTGAAAAATATGTGGACAGTATTTCAGTAGGTAGAAAATCCAGCATTAGGATGGCCTACCCATTGTGTCACAATCTACCTGAAAATCAGAGTGAGGTCTCCAATCAAGATTCCACTGCCTTATGTCTGTGTTAACTAGAGGTTGTTTGATCACCCATGATCGCAAGGTATCTGTGGAAAGAGGCAGCCACTCATTTGCCACCTATTCCACGAGCTGACAGGATGAGAGCGGATAGTGGTCAATAACTTATGGCAAGGTTCAAGTCAACTTGTTCACACTGTTCACAACCACTTTGGAGTCATCATGTGTATGAACTTGTTACAAGCAGTAGCATCCAGTATCAACAAGGAATAGCATCACTTATTTCAGAATTTCACAGAATAAACATCAATAACCACTGCAAGTTTCAAGTAAAACTGGTTTAGTCATCTTTAAAGTACTGTGTCGACCCCAGTGTTCAATGACCGGGGCTGTTCAGCGAGGCTGATGCGCAAGTAACTTTAAGTTGTAATACCGCTGTTGGCCACTGACGTACCATTCATCTGGCTCCAAGAAGTCATTTTCCCATACAGATACATTGGACTTCTTTCTGAAAATGTTAAATGAATACATTTTTGTCATAAGTTGTTATGGTTTCAAACATTTTATTTGGACCGTCTCATTGGTAATGTGGTGGTCAATCTTTAACTTTTTGCTTCGTTATTACGATATTATAGCAAATAATCAATAAATCACTGCCATGCTGGGGTTTGATTGACATGTTGCTATGGTAACTCAACTCAGCAGTGAAATCAGACCAATTCGGACCTTCTTATCTTCAACATATTCTATACCAGTATAGTTTTACCTGAGATACACTCGACGGCAGCTGTGTGTAAGTGTTTACACTAACAACATGTAATATGAAGTTTTACCACATCAGTAAGCTAGTGGCTAGTATTAGCTTTCCCATGATTCCCCTGGCATGAACGCTCAGTTAGCCCTGCTGCTGTTCATCCAAATATGCTTACATTCTGTTTTTGGCTTGAAGATGTCATCCCGGAAGTGACAACCTGATTGGCCTTAAAACTGCCCTTCAGAAACAAATGGGTGATGGTCACTTTGTCCAGATGCACATACAGTCTATAGTTGACCCCCTGGCATGCGGACAGGGGGTCAACTATAAAACATGCATGCTGACACGAGATGGTGAAGCTAATATTTGCCTTTTTCATTGGATATCTATAAATATAAAGTGCTGTTTAAACTCTACCCAGAATATTTCTATCATGAACTCATTAATGAGCTATTAAACAGATTAGCAAGTGTACTGGGCAGCCTATCTTATCTTCCTCAATGCAGAGTGCATTATGGGACAGAATAGTGATGCTGCAAAGAAAGTTGTACTGCAAACAGCCATTTTCTGGTGCTTTAAAAAACATTCCTCAGTGAAATTTAACATAACACTTCTATTTTCTTTTTTTCAGCTTTCCATTAAACAGTTGTAGCACTACTCGCCTGTGCTCTACTCTGCTCAGTCTCGGTTGTTTTCCATTGCAATTGAGTACCAGTTAATGTGGGCAGAGTCCTAATAAGGCTGGTGTGCACTGCAAATTTTCGGAACATGAAACTAGAAGTGATAGTGCACTGTGCATACTGACATCTGCGAGCAATTGTGCCAGTACATTGTACAGTGATCAGACATGCTAGTCCATCTTTTTCAATCAATACTGGGCTGAAATACTGTCTTTTTTCCACCTCTGTCGGTATCAGATCTCGTTTCGCTCTTCCCTTCGAAGTAGCATCTAGTGCATGTGCTCTCTCTCTCGCTCTCTCTCTCTTTATCTCTCTCTCTCTCTCCGTCTCACACACACAGACAGAGGGTTCTACATTAATATGCCTATGCCTGGCTGTTTGCACGGAAATGTTTAAAGTTTTAGGCAAAACTTTATAGTTGCTTTCTTCTTGATTTCACTCGATATTTCCTGCTGCTGTTTGTTGCCAGGACACTTCCAGTGAGGTCGCTCCTTGGCCAATCAGTGCCCTGCAATCTGGTAATTTCTCGGCTCAGCTGGCTTGGAACCCCGGCCGAGTAAGTACCAAAAAAAGTACTTGGTACCAGGTACTATTGCCTTATGGAAAAGACCTAAACTGAGAAGAGTCGAGTCGAGTAGAGCTGAGTAGGTACCGTATTTTCCGCACTATAAGGCGCACCGGATTATAAGGCGCAGTTGCGGCATGCACCCACCAGATGGCGGTGTG
>JAQQAE010020049.1:0-10785 GCA_029823295.1 Pseudamia nigra | reverse complement strand
AGACCGAGCAACCTAAAGACCTAGGGCAGAGGGAGGAAGCACAAAACTACAGGGAGGATGCAAGTTAGTATCACAGTATTGCAAGATAGAAAATAAAACAATGAGAGGTGACTGGAGAGGTGAGAGATGAGGAGAGACAAGGACGATGGAGAGAGAAGAAGGAGGAAGAGGGAGAAACTGGGAGAAAAGGGAAAAAAATCAACAAAGCAGCAAAATAAGCAATGATGAACAAAAATAATAAAAGTTATCAAGTAAATAAGCTAAAATGAACAAAATAAATGAATAAACTATCCCAAATAAACAACATTACCAATAAAACATGACACAAAAAAGAGGAAAAATGAACAAAATGATCAAGCAGATGAACAAAAGTAACAAAACAGCAAGCATAGTTGGACAAAAAAACAAAATAAGCCATAAAATGAGCAAAAAAAATCAACAAATTATGCATCATAGAATCAAGATATGATAATCAATAATCAAAATAATCAAACAAGTTAATAAAAATTAACAAAATAATGAAGTAGAAAATTTGCAGTCTCTGAAGAGATTGCTTGGAATTGCTGAATCAAAATAGTTGATGTTGGAAAAGTGAAAGAGTTAAATGAACTATTCAGTGGAGGAGTAATCAGTGGATCAAAGCATTGTCTCTGCCATGGTAACCATTCATTTCCTGTGGGAAAAAAGTTGTCAAAAAAGCTTAATATTTTAAAAACGATAAAGGTTAGAATTATGAAAAGAAATATCAGAGATGAGCTGAACAATGTGAAGTTTGAATGGTTTGAATCAGACAAAAAAATGTAGGATCAGTTAAATGACAAAAAACATATGTGAGTGGAAGAAGTGGAATAATAATAATAATATTAATGATGAAGACAACAATAGTGGGATTGCTTTCTCAGCAATCCCACTAACAAAACTGAACAAACATCAACAAAAATCACCAAAGTACTGTACTCAAATCTATACATTTAAATGAAACACAGTAAGAAATAATGATCAAAATGTGCAAAAAATCTTCTAGTAAGCTAATACTGAGCATGTCATCAAGATGTTTTGACAGCAAACAATGTTTATTATCATGCATTTTTACATTTACCTGGTTCTGGATCTGGTACCATACTGATGACAATTAAATAACCTGTTCAAACACAATCCATACATATAAGCTGTAATAAATCCACATGATGAAGTGACTCACTAGTACTAGTACTTTATGTCATTCTTTTTAACTCTTACTCAAGTACTTATTTATTGAGTACTTCTACTTGAGAATTATAAAGTAGCAGTATTTTTACTTGAGTACTGTTTAATCTATCCACCACTGATGGTCGGATTAATATATTGTGTTTTTCATGAGAGAGGTCACAGAGAAGATAGAGCACATGTGATTGTTTCCCTGAGGGTGAGTTTACCTGTCGTGTATTTTGTAATAATAATGTGGTATTGCTTTACATGCACTGATCAGCAGACTTCACACAGGTCTGACAAGTTACAGACTGATAACGTCAGAGGGTTACAGGATTTTAAACTGCACACATTGCAAAAAAAGCACTCATTAATGTGCTCTGATGCAGTGAGAGAGTTACAAGATGATGAGAAATAAATAATGACTTGATGGTTTCAGTGGTCACGTTATAATTTAGAAAAGTTTCTGCTTCCGAAACGCATACTCACCTGTCCCCTCAGCATGTTAACGCTCTGGGACAGACGCAGAGAGGCAGAGCTCATATAGGACACAGCTCTTTTGTTGCACAGCCTTATTCATTATTCACCTGATCTGAAAAACAGACTGCAAACCAACTGCACAGCTGTCATCAAGCAACAAGGCGCAGACACAAATTATTCATGACTCCGGAAAGAAAAGGCAGCAGAATGAGATGAAAATAATAACAAGAGACATCAGTGGGGCAGCTGACAGGCCAAACACGTGTGAGATAGCTGCTCTTTAAATTCACAAACCCTCTGCTCCAGTAGCTACTGCACACATTCTCCACATGCCTTTAATTAATTACACACACTTTTACAGCAGGGCATGGGACAGAGATGGCCATTTTGACTTGTTTTCCTCTGAAACTGTCTATGAGCTGAGGTCCCAGCAAGAACCAAAAGAAACTGTAATTTAGCTATAATGAGTACATGTGCACAAATTAATCAGCTAGTCCAGGAGCAGACATGGCTCTAGGGCCACATGCAGCTCTTTAGCTCATCTCCAAAAGCTCCCTGTGGTTTTGATTTGGGATGAAATCAAGAAATTACAAATAGTCAAGTATTTTATTTTGAATTACTTCACTTCGTTGCAATCAAAAAATGTTTCCATGAAATAATACAATCTCCTTAAATAAGACGCATCTGACTAACATCCTGATGCATTCATTCTAAGTTCTGGACGTTTTAAACATGCCTCACTCTCCTCCCATCTGCCTGGATTTTCACTCCATGTTCTATATACGGTATATGTAATACAGTCATTCAAAAATAAAATCTGCTTAGGCACATAACACACCACTTCTGTTGTTTGTAGCTTTTTGGATTTTATGGTTTTCATTCACACATTTTTCAGCAAATTGAGCATCTTTCAGTTTTAGACACTGGCTGAATTAATGCACAAAATGAGGCTGTAAACAGCAGTGTTGAAAACAGACTACCCAGAAATACTGATCAGTTTCATGCATCAATTAATTTTTCCAGAATTATCTGCTTGTCATGGGTCTAAATGTCCACCATCAGTTGAGAACACATATGGCCCCCATGGACTACGAAATGTTGGAAAATTGTGAAAATGTTTCTTAAAGGCCAAGATGATGACCTCAAATGTCTGGATTTTCCTTTCAATGTCACAGAGAAGGACAGAAAATGTTCACATTTAAGAAGCTGCCCTCAGAAAATTAGCAGTTTTTATACTGAAAATCTACTTTTTGATCAAGTGAAACTACTCTAACCTATGATCAATTCTTCAATAAGATTAATCAATGAATTGCTGCATCTCTACCATATTCCTTAACAAGTAGACTCAAATTGCAATGTCAATGTAGCCTATGATAATCTCAACATCACTTTTTCACTGAGTCATGCAGGTTTGCACCAGAATATGAAAATGTGGGACCAGATTCATGACGTCCCTCTATTGTAACACACACACACACACACACCCCCACACACCCCCACACACACACACACACACCCCCCCACACACACACACACACATAAACACAAATGCATCAGAAGTTTGAATGTGGGAGACGGCTAAATGAAAGCTGACATTTTTTCCCCGTCCACCTTGAAAGCTTTACATTAGCTTGGATCTGTTCTGTGGGTCTGGGGCCCTGAACAGCATGAGTCCATGGGGGTTGGATGAGGGGAGGGGAGATGGGGGGGGGGGTTGTCATGCAGGTTTAAAGAAAGGGGAGTGAGTGAGGCTGTCCTCTCATTTAAAGCCATGTTTATCTGGCTCATTAAGCATTACATATCACTGTAGGATTTGGACGTGACCCGTCACTGAGGAACAAGAAGGCCGTTGTGCTGTACATCCACACATGTAATTTCTTATTTTGTACTGCCATAGAGCAGTTCATTCATTTCAGAGAAAATGAGGTGTCAAATTTGCAATAACTGCAAAATTATGTCAAAATAGTCAAAACAAAGTAATCGGCGAGTTACTGCACCTTGGCTTTGTTTTGTTTTTTGTTTTTTTAAATGAAAATTAAAGTAACAGAAACTTAACAACATAATCATACACAAACACACCCCCCACACAGTCAGTGTAATGATACAATGAAGAAAATAAAAAATGAGTCAAATTTAAAAAATGAACAAAATAATCAGTAAAGTGCATAAAAATGTGATGAAAACAGTTATAAATGAACAAGATAAGAAGCAAAATGAATAAAATTGTAAAACAATGAACATAAATAAGAGCAAAACCATCATAAAATAAGTAAAATAATCAAGAAGGTGAATGAAAAAATGAATGGAAAACGAACTAAATAGTCAATAAAATTAATAACAAAAAATGAACAAAATATGAAGTGAAATCAACAAAATAATATAAAAATGTACAAAAAGAGGCAAAACAAAAAAAATTGAACACAATAATCAAGAAAATGAACAAAAGTGAACAATTGATGGTAAACAAATAAAAAATGTACAAAAAAATAAACAAAATAATCAGTAAAATGAAGAAAATCAACAATATACAGTATGACCAAAATAAGAAGTGGATAGAACAAAATAATCAAAGCATTTCCCCAAAAGAGGCTAAATAAAGACAAATGAACAAATTTGAACATATTGGTGTCAAAGTAATCAAGGAAATAAATAAAAATGAACAAAAATGAGGAATATTAAAGGAAAATGAAAAGAATATCACAAAAATAAGAAGTGAAAACAATTAAATAATCACAGAATTCAACCCCAAAAAGAAGCAAAATAAACAAAAATGTACAAAATAATCACACTTTTGTCTGTCCAAAATAAGTAAGAAAATCAACAAAAATGAACCAAATGATGACAAAAATCACCAAAAGAAGTAAACTAATGAAAAACAAACAAATAAAACCAGGAACATGAGCAAAAATAAGAGGTAAAATGAACAAAAATGAACAAATCACCAAGAAAATGAGCAAAAAAAAACCCCCAAATAAAATCTGTAAGTCATTTTTCTCTGGTTCACTCTGTTGAGTTACTGCTCTTTGTCTTCGCAGAGCAGCCTACCTGTGCATCTAGAACCCGGGCGGAATACTTTTACGGCGTCTGAAGATTGGTCGGCCTGGTTCCATCCTTTATCTGAAGTCATGTCTGATAGCAGATGAATCCTCAGAGTGACATTAAAAGGACCCACGCTGGTTAAAAGGCTCTGTAACAAAGGATTCTTATCTCTTCAGGGGACAGAAAACACACGGAGAGGGGAATCTTCTTAATACGAGTGACAGCACAGCTCTGTAAACTTTTAGCATGGACATGATTCCCCGTTCACTTATAAAATGTAATGCACAGAAAAAAGCTGTAACATTCATGAATAGACCCCAGAACAATATGTGTAGATTCCATGTGGACTTGTTAAATAATTTGCACATTTAAATGATATCTAACCAGCGAGTCTCAAAAAAACTTTTGACAAGTAATAATTTTTTATGATTTTGTTCATTCATTCTTGTTTAGTTATTCGTCTACTTAGATATTTTTTCTTAATTTTCTTGAATATTTTGTCAATTTTTGTGAATTTGACTGCCTATTTTAGTATTTTTTGGTCCCTTTGTAAACTTATGCAGTGAATGTAGTGATGATTAGCAGCATACACAATCCATGTTTTATACATAATGCCATATTTGGTGCAGTTTTGGAACTTGTTTTATTATTTTGTTCAGCATTTTGGTATTTTTTGTCCCTTGCTTAATTATTTTTTCCCCCATTCTTTTATTTATTTTTGTTCATTTTTTGGACTCTTGTTCATTTTGTGAATACTTTTCCATTTTTCCTGCATTTTTTTTCCATTTTGTTGTTGATGTTCTGGATTATTTTATTCCTTTCTAGTTCAGTTTTGTGTATTATGTTGCTTATATTTTTTATGTTGTTTATTTTCTTATTTTTTGTGTTGAATCTTGTGTGTTCTTGATTAACTTGACAATTGTTTGACACTTTGTTCCATATTTTCTTCATGTACTTCCTTTTCTTGAATATTTGATTTATTTGTATTTATTTTTGTTCATTTTGTAGATTAGTTTGCTCATTTTGTGAATTACTTTGTTCAATACTTGATTATTTAGTTAACTTTATTTATTATTTTGCTCTTTTTGTCATTTCCCTGATGTTTAGTTTTTTAAATTCATTTTTGTTAATTTTTTTGTAATTTTTCTCATTATGTGGAG
The DNA here is from genome assembly GCA_029823295.1 of Pseudamia nigra. NCBI lineage: Eukaryota > Metazoa > Chordata > Actinopteri > Kurtiformes > Apogonidae > Pseudamia > Pseudamia nigra. Next base: position 4,918 of record JAQQAE010020049.1, on the reverse strand, counting down.
TGATTTGTGTATTTTCTTTCATTTTCCTGAATATTTTTTTTTCCATTTTTTTGTTCATGTTTATTACTTGAAAATGATTTTATTCCTTTATTGTTCTGTTTTGTTGCTTATATTGTTCATTATGTTAATTTTCTTTATATTTTTGAGTCGTATCTTGCTTGTTTTCTTCATTTACTTTATTTTCTTGATATATGTTGTTGATTATTTATTCGGTCATTTGTTTCATTTTTTTGGCTCATTGTATGTATCATTTTGTCAACTGTTGGTTAATTTTAGCTCATTTTCTGAATTACTTTGTTCATGCTTGGTTCCCTTTATTATCTTAGGCACAAACAGCAGAAATATATGCATTAATAACTCACAAAAACAAAGAGAATGAGGTGTTTAATGCACAGAATTTCCAAAAGGATCCAGAGATGCCCAATAAATCTGTCAAATAAAACTGTGCCTATAGTGGTGTGATATGCAGTTAAATGCGACATCTGATTATTCTGCAAAATTATAGGAGTAGGGTTAAAATCTGGATCAAATGCTCCTCAAATGTAAGGAAATACAGTATACAATAAAATGTGCTTATGCATAGATAAAGAATCTAGACACAATACATGGTCTGTTGTTTACGCAGAAATTATATAGTGAGGCATGTTATAACACGTAGAGTTTTGTTGCATAGTCTGAAAACCACACAAACCTCCTTGTGTATTATCCATGTACACTGAATATGATTTCGAAGTGAACATGGCAGCACATCTGTGATACAGTCAAACCCTTAAGTAGGCCTGATTGCAGCTATGAATCTTTCTGAAAAATGCATAAGATCCATTTCACAAATGACCAAGCCAAGCATACGCCAGTATCCAAAAAGCAACGGGAGAGAGCGAGGCGAGGAAGATCTATAAGAGGAGCCCACAGCCCCAGGAAGGAGCTCAAAATGACAAAGATTTATTCTCAGCCATGATCAAATATTTATGCTGAGGCATTCAAGTAAAGTTACTTTTTGTGTTCTGATTTAATGAATGATTTGAGCAGTGGCAGTGCTGGGAGGCACAGTTGTTGAGTTTGCTGAAGCCTGCACTAATGCCCATTCAGGGGTCCGTGTGGTCATGTGTCAGACTGCAGCAGGATCAAAGTGGAGTAATGCTATTGTGGGGATCACAGCAGAGAGCGGCTATATGGTAAGCACTCGCCTGGGCTGAGACAGAGTGAGAGAAATGGAAAATAATCACTAAAATTCTACTGCATTTTGTTTTGTTTGGGAAGCTTACAGGGGAAAAACTTAAACAGTATTTTTTGCAAGGATTTTTACAAATTCATCTTTTATTTTTCAAAATAAGCGGTGAATTATGACCCCTCCCATGTTGAAAGCAGGACATTAATCTAATATCTCTTGTTTTCGTGTTGCTAATCACTCCATTAGAGCCTGTACAATAGGCCAGTGCAGGGTGGGACTGATCCAAAATGACAACGCCACAGTCAAAGGAAATGGATCCCGGCAGCACAGTGACTCTCCTATTCTCCCTCTGGCATCATCTAAAACATTAATGACCCCAAGCAGAATCTGATCTGGCCTTCTGTACTCAGTCTTTTATCTTTACTCTGGACTGTCCAACTAAAAGTATACTCCAAACATCATCAAGGATCCGCCGAGATGGCATGTAAAGAAAACAATGATGAGCTGTGTCACACACGCTTTAATATTCCAAATGAATACATCATGGGCTGGCATATGGGCTCTTCAAATCAACTTACACAGACAAAAATACAAAAGAATTAATGAAGTAGTCAAAGAAAAGATTACAAATAAAGTTCCAGTTGTAATTTGAAAGCAGGGTCTTGATCAGATGACCTGAGAGGAAACTGTGAGTGGGCAGGAAGTGTCAGGAGACATCTATGGCAGGTGAAATAGAAAGTATAACACTCGAGTGAACACTTAAACAAATAAAGGGAGTTTAAAAAAAGGCTAAAAGCCTCCATCACTTCCAACAAGACATTGGTACCCCAAACAGAGTGTGTCAGCATCTTTAAACACCGGAGAGAAGGGGAGATGACAAAATCGTTTTGACAGCCAGTTCACATATAACATCACCAAGTCAGACACCTTGGGGAGTTGCTGGGCAGTTTTACCCCCACTGCCGGGGGAAACCAAGCCCCGTGTGTGATAGCAGAGTGGGCAGGACCGAGCTTGTGTGCCACGCTGCACACTGCTTATTGATCAATCAGACAGGGTGTCAGTCTCCACAGCCTGGAGATACAGCAGCCAAGCAGCAGTTATCCCTGTCTATTAATACGTCCGCTCTGTGTGTATTGATTGGGAACAAACTCAACATGGGGAATAGTCATCAAAATGCCGATTTACAAAGGGTTGAGCAGGTGACAGTAAAGTCTGCTTGGCCCAGGCAGTATGGATTTGTTGACGTAGTTCCACCAGTGGCGCTCAATACCAGACAGAGGCTCCTGCTCAGCACGGACTGAGGCGTCTGTCCTGGGCCTTTGTTTCACCTTGGGGGCTTTCACCTCACGGTACACTGGCAGAGAAAACAGCTTTAGGTCATGTTGAAAGATGTGAAAGACTGGACAACATTCTCCCCAACAGCCTATGCAAGAGCACAAACAAATGTTCAATAAACACATCCACACCGTGAGGCTGTACTCGCTCCGCCTCATCCTGTAATTGTTTTTGCAGGAGTAAAGCTTTTACAAAAGCAACTGAGGTCAAGATCCTCCCTTGTGAGACCAGCGTCTCCATTAGCTCTCAGATCACTAGGGTATCTGTGTACCCCTAAACATATTCCTCACAGGACTGACCATTAGCAGCTGCAGATACCACCCAGGTGTTTATTTCACCAACAAATACACAGAACAAGACAAAAATGGGGGACTACAGCAGGTGGTCTGGACGGCAGCAGAATATCAATGATAAAGGAGGCCTGTTAAACCCCTCCACCCCTACCATATAAAAGGAGGCTTGACCCTTGATACAAATTAAAATAAATAGTACAAGTGATTAACACATTTATTACAAACTACAGTAACATTATTCGATATATGGTATAGCTGTTTCTACATTTATTTTTATGTGAATTATCAATAAATTTATTTTTACATCTCTTTACCCCCTCATTGATGTCTCCTGGGTTATTTAACTGGTGAACACATCCCCAGACACTCACTAAACACTAAACACCGAGAGAAGAGACATGACAAGAGACGGAAGTGACATGTGTCATCATTCACACCCATTGTGTTGTACTAAGAGACAATAAACACAACCGTTACTCACTTGCACATAGAGGGTAGGCCAAAAGTAAACTTGCAGTTGTTTCACTATTCTAGGTCTAAATTATCCAAACCATAATTACAAACCAGTATTCCATTTCCCTTATCCATGTCTTGGAAATGTTATTAAGCTATTTCCTCCAATTTCAGTTTTGCTTTTTATGGTTGTTTTTTACATTTTTACAGGGATTGTGAGCGATGGCAAACAATTAAAATCAAGAGCAAAGAAAGTGGATACTAAAGCAGTATTGGAAGTGTGACAATGCCGAGCAGGTGTGCACAGCATGGCAAGGAGCCTTTCAAACTTCCCCTCTTTCACGCCAGGCAATTTAAGAAATAAATTTGAAAGCACGGGTTCGGTGGTTAATTTACTGATACTGCATAATACCAGATAAAAAATGGTCAAAACAAACCAGAACACAGAAAACTGATCTGACATTTTTTTTAGGGCCATGGAGGATTAGTTCTGATGCTGTGAACTATATATGTGTATTATCATTACACAGCAGTAATAATACAAAGGAACCACATCTTTTTTTAAAATTGAAGCACTACTAATAGGCAATGACTAAACAAACATTCACAATCATTATATTATTAACAAACAGGTTGCAGAGTGCTGAAAAGAAGCACTAATGTCAAACATATTTAACATTAATACATTTCATAAAATAAAAAACATAGGTTTTCTTCCCTTCAAATATAACTGTGGAACCACAAACAGATCCTAAACTATGGGTAAAACACTCAACCACACGGTCATTTTAAAAACTCAACAGGATTTTAAATGAGTAATGTGCAAAGTTATACCAAGAATTTGCAGCCATTGGCCTTTCATCACTGTCAAAAACACAACAATATCTGTAAATACTTGCATCTTATGCTATGATACAAAAAAGTAGCAAGATGTGTAACCTTTGCACTACTTTGTGTAATTTACAGCTATGATTAATTATAATAATAATATAATAATTAGTTACCGTTGTGTATAAGAAGATTAAATAACATTAAAATACATGTTTGTACTTTTATGGGGCAGTCACGTACAGTCAATTGTCCAAAAGTTAAAAATGCTTCTATTCTGCACTTAAAATACTTTTATCTGATGTTTATAATACAAGTTGTCATTGTTTATTATATTTCTACAAGTCAGAATATGTATGAGTTACATGGAGTATTTTAAGTAAAAGTTTTTGGTATTTTCAGCAGGGTCGGTGCTCCCAGACTTTTTTAGTTCAAGGCCAAAGAAAATATAGCATTTTTATGTTTTTACAATTAAATGTAGAGGATAATAAGATGTACACATATGCTGAAACTCAAAAATTAATAATTGAACCAAACATTGAAAACAATGTAAACAAAAATAAACAAAATAACAAGAAAATACAAAAACAAATGTTCATAGAATTGAGAACAGTGTACAAAAAAAATTAAACCAAATAAAATGATGACTGAATGAAATGAAAAAAAAAAAAATCAAGAAAACCAACAATGAGCAAAAAGCCCACAAAATATTCAGGAAAATTGGCAAAAATAAAATTAAAGAAGACTGAACTAAATGAACAAAATAATTAAAAAAAAACAAAAAACACAAAATAATCCAGAAAATGAACATAAATTAAAACAAATGACCGGGAAAATA
>JAQQAE010020048.1:0-10786 GCA_029823295.1 Pseudamia nigra | reverse complement strand
ATTCCACAGGTTAGGAGCCACCACAGAAAAGGCTCTGTCACCTCTGAGCTTCCTCTTTGATTTGGGCACAGCCAGAAACAACGTCTCTGACCATGTTCAAGTTGATGAGCAGAAAAACAAGGCCTTAAACAACCTCTGACATTTGAGGACTTTAAAAACATCCTCGGAGACAAACATTGCTGAATCTGAAGCCCAAAAGCAACATCTTTAAACCACGTTTAGTTATTATCATTTTGCATTTAACTTGTTTTGGGCCACAATTGCATTCGTCTTTTCCAGCGTACTCTGGATGAGATGATTTGCTCCAGCAAATGACAAATGCCTTTAGATGTAGTTACTGGCCGTGGTGATTATTTAGGACACAAACCAGAGCTAGAGCAAACACTGTATGATTTGGATGGATCCACGTGTTTAAAAAAAAAAAAAAAAAAAAAAGAGTCTGTTTAACCATAAGCTGCATCGTGCAGACTTGATAAAACCCAAACCACCTTAAAATTCTAGATACATAAGGATTTAGGCATTCATACTTGCAAATGAACTGAACAAAATTATGCTGGTTCCACTACCCTCATCTGAGTTCGGTTAATGGAGGCATTGTGTCCACATGCACACTAGCTTTCTAAACATGTACCATATGACAATATTTTGCCTTAAGGGGTGACATGAAAACAGCATACTCCAGTTCGCTGCACAGAATCAGGCCTTTTCCTGTAGGAAAAGATTGAATATACTGCTAGTATTCCACTCACTGGACATATACAGAGCACGTGTCTCAGTAGGATTAGGCCAGCTACTATAGAGACCCATCATCCGAGGACAGGTGGATGCAACACAAAAAAAAAAAAGGGAGGTTCATGATTGTATAAAACTAAAGTCTTCAAAAAAGGTCACGGAGGACATCAATGGGGTTTGGGATCTGCATAAATATTGTCAACTCTTCAGGATGATGTTTGAGAAATAAAATGGGCTCAAATTGTAGAACATCTAATGCCAGTTAAAAACTTTGGCAAAAAACCTGATTTCAACAGGGAACAGGTGCATGTAAACAGAAATGTTAGAATAGTAATTAAAAAGTGAATAAATGCAAATTTTAGTGTGCACAGCAACAATCAATGTTACATTAAGCAGGACATGTATGGTGCACGCCAGTTGTATTCAAATCATAATTTGTGAAGTTTGCATTCAGAAATTTTAACTGGTACGGCCGCTGAAGTTGGAAGCCCAACTCAGAAAGTCAGAGCCGCCACCAACCCACAGTTAACTATTCTATATGGTGGCCACTTGTGCCCCTGAATGAATGCTACCATTTCTATTGATTTGTTTTACATTATACATTAACCATTATCCATGGTATGTTACCACACCATTTGTATGAGCTAAATACCACATAATGTCATTATCAAAGAAATATCCCCAGTGTGGGAGAAATAATCAGAGTGCACATTTGTTTGGAAGTTGTCTATATTCTGAATGAGGCAGGTTTAGAACATTTTTTTCAATTTCACACCTTAAATGTGATCAGACTTTATATGTAAATGCAACACACCAATATTTTGAAATGTATCTTTAAAAAACATGACCATCTCAATGGCACACAGTGTTTCCTGACATTTCAAACCTTCACTGAGCTTGACGCCTGATCAGAGATTTTTTTTCCAGATTTTAAACATGATCAGACATGACACTGATGTAAACAGACTGGTCGTCACTTACTATTTGTCGAAGTTAATTCTGTGGTGATGCATTCCACCAGCATTACCACGACCTCCAGGATGCTTCCTGTGTTTGCCTGAGGACGGACACATCATCACGTCAGACCCGGTATTAAACAAACGTCTCGAGGTGCGAGCAGGTGAACTCAAACTCACCCACGCGACCGTGTCCGTGGCTCACGTGTCCTCGGAGCTTCCTGGTCTTGGTTTTCTTGGTCGGCTGTCAGGAAAAAAAAGGTTTGAGCAGAGTCACAATCAGCCTTAGCTTCAATCTTCAATGTGCAGTGATGTTAGTCATATTTACAAGCAACTATGCATGTCGATAAGCTTAGGAGAACTTTCAGAGAAATGCTCACATAAAGTCACACACTTTAAAGAGCTTCAATGAACACAACAGAGGGCTTAAGTTGACACGGACCGGTTTCACGGCGTTAGCTCGGTGCTAACATGCTGCCTCCGGTAGACGATGCCAGCAGCTCATACCGGCAAATTTACCACAATATATTCACTGTAACCCAAACATATTAAAGAGCAACAGCGTCGCATTTGGAACCGGATTTATTTAAGCTCCAGTCTTAAATTCAATGTTTACAATGAAACAGGAATCTGTAGCTGAAGGCCCCGTTGTCCAACTAAACTACATAAAAACTCTGATGATCATTACAAATCACCGACAATCGCAGTCCCTTGTTGTCTATGAGGTGTTATATTACTACATTGGACAGTCAGATGGTTGTTTATTGTGCGAACAAACAAGGATGGAAGCAGATCTGAACATTATTCCACACACACCAATTCGTGGTAACACCTACCATCTTGGAGGCTAGATGAAAGAGGAGCGAGATTTGGAAACCACGCGGTTTTGTGCGAGATTTGCCTCTCGACAATAAATTGCAGAAACGCACAGCGACGCCTGACGGTGGAGGACTGAACTACAGCAATACGTCAGTCAGTTAATCATACTGATATTCATTTATGTGATTTCAGTGGATTCATGTCAAAGAGTTGACGAAATGTTATATTATGGATAGTAAAAATATGTAATGAAAATAAACGTTTATTAGTATGAGGAAATGTCAAAATATAATAAAAATATTTTTTCTAATCGTAATATTGCATTTTTTTTCTCTCCATTATATTAGGAAACAAAAACATACAATACTATAAAAATAAAAGTGTACTAGCATAAGGAACATTCATAATGACATGATATAGTATTCATCAACAATTCACATATGACATTTAATGTAAAAGATAATAAGATGTACAGTCAAAGGTTTGGACACAACTTCTCCACTGCTTTCTCTTTATTTTGTTATTTTCACCATTTACATTAATAGTTAAGATGTACAAACTGTCAAAGAACACATGACAACAAAACAGTAAGTTAAGTAACTTGAAAAGACAACAACACTCGAAGAAATGAAGATCAGTCAATCTGAAAAATATCAACAATTTGGAATGTGTCTACAAGTGCAGTGACCAAAACCATCAAACACTGTGATGAAAGTGGCTCTAATGAGGCCCATCCCAGGCTTCTGTGTCTGGTAACTCTTGGTCTTCCTTTCCACGGATGGTCGTCATGAGAGTCAGAGTGTTTCTTGCCATAATGTGGGTTTGTAAAGTCATTTTAGTAGCACTAATAGTACTACTGATTCAGTAGCCATCTTTCCTCTGCACAAGACAACAGATGATCTAAAGCACAATAAGAAGCCAAGAAGTGACATCAATGAACTCACCGGTGAACTGAAAACTGTTTCAGGTTGGAATCTGATGAGAGAATGCAATGAGTGTGCAAAGCTGTCATTAAAGCTAAATGTGCATACTTTGAACAATCTAATAAACCATACCATCTTTATTTACGAAGCATTTTAAAAAATAGCAACATGGCTGATCAAAGTATTGTATAATTAAATTAGCATAAGACAAACACAGGCCAGGAATAAAAGCAAGACATTAAAAGATACATGCACAGGTAAAAACAGAGGGTCTTAAAAAATTAGCGTTACCAAATAAAAACAACTAAAAACAGAATAAAATAACTAAAAAGACTGTCAGTGTCTCACTCTGGATCAAAGGCCTGCAAATAAAAGTGTGTTTTTAAATGAGATTTAAAAACAGTAACTGAGGGAGCTTGTCTGATGTTGCAGCGGGAGCCCATTCCAAAGTTCAGGACCCACGGCCGAAGAAGCACCATCACCTCTAAGTTTCCTTTGAGGCTTTGGAACGACTAAAAGCATGTGGCCGGATCACCTGAGGCAGGGGTCTGCAACCTGAGGCACTCTCCAGTGGCTCCTCCCGGTGTGTCCCATCATGGAAGTAACACAATGAATAAAAATCATCAAAATAAGCACAGAAAAATGAACAAAACAGTGAGCAAAAATTAAGTCAAAACTGAAGAAAATGAGCAAAATCATCAAGAAACTAAATAAATTAAACAATATAATAAACGATAAAAAATACTGAATTAAGTCAATGAACAAAAATAAGAGAATGAACAAGCTTAATGCAAAACTGAGCAAAATAATGATCCAGAGAATGAACAAAGAAATTCAAAAAAACCAACAAAATTTACAAAATTGAAACAATAGTAAGCTAAGTGAATAAAATATGTACAACATAATAAAAAAAAAACAAACTAACAAAATCACATAAAACTGAACACTATTTAACAAAAAAAATCATGGAAATGAACAAAATTTCACAAAAAGAAGAAAACAATAAACAAGAAAGGAAAGTGACGTGTAGAATGAACAAAAATGAAGAAACGTACAGAGAGAGATGTGTAGAATTCAGATATTTTTGCATCTCTAGACACATAATTTTTTTTCTTTCTGTCCAAAAATGGCTCTTTGTATTGTAAAGGTTGCAGACCCCTGACCTGAGGAAACAAGAAGGGGGTGTACGGGTGCAGCAGGCCAGACAAATTAAAAAGGGGCGTGGCCATTAAAAGACTTAAAATGACTGTAAAACATTTTGGAAATGAACTGGGAGCTGGTGAAAGGAATCCAAACGTGATCTGTAGTAACCCAGGTGCGAGGTTATAAAAGAATGAATTTCCAACTCTAGGTTAAAATAATGTTCTGGGTTGTTGAAAATGTTTTTGTTTATTATACAATTCCATATGAGAATGAATGAAGAAAAAAAATGATCCTGACCTGAGTTTAGGACAGACACCACTGTTTTTCTCCTGGTGAATCATCAAGGGGCTGATGGACTAATCACATGCGCCACATCCCCCTTGATACAACGCCCTGCCTCTGTCCTCAGCTCTCATTCACCTGGAGACATCACACAGGTGAGTTCAGCCTCTGCTTCATTCTCTGAATAATCTTTATTCATTCGTCTGGGGTCTATATGTTAAACCTGATTGTGGTTGGAACTGAACGTCATCCACTGTCACTTATTTCTGTTCACTTGAAACAGCATGAAAGCAAAAATATCAACCTGTTTAACTTCAGTATAGCCTGTCAGGTTTATTTTGCAGTTTTAAAACATAGAAAAGGAACATTTTTACCATGATTGATCAAGTTTTGGCTTCTTCAATGCTCTGGAGGGGAAAAGGGATCAAAAATGCAGCCATCAAAAAATCAGTTTATTTATGTTTTTTCATTTCTGCCATGGTGCTGGTTTCAATATGAAATAACACCTTGCAAATTCTATTTTTGAATGGCACTTTATTTTGACTTCATGGTGAATTAAATATTTGAGTCATCAGTGTGTCGTCTTTCAGTCAAATCACTCAGCTCCAATGAGAAACGATCTGTTGTCGCCAGTAACAATGATTCATTCTATGACACAATTGAGATAAGATTAAGGTAAATCTTCATTATTTTACATTTGTGCATACATTTAAGCACAGAATGCATTAAAATGTTACATGTGGATTCATTAACATACAGTATTCAATGTTGTATGAATTTACATTTTAGTTCATGTCTTTATCATTTATTTCATTTCCTTCTTTGTTTTTCCTCAATTTCTCAGTCATTTTATTCATGTTAAGTTCATTTTGCTGCTTATTGTTTTTTGTTCTCTTGTTTATTTTGTTTTTTTTTGCTGCTTTTTGAAATTTTTATTTTTTAATTTTTGCTCTTTTTTCACTATTTTATTGTTTTCTTGATCATTTGTGTTCATTTTCATTCACTTTCCTAATTATTGTGTTCATTTGAATACATTTTCATGGCTATTTTGTTAGTTTTTCCCCATTTTCCTGGTTGCTTGGTTCTTTTTTGCATATTTTCTTGATTATATTTTTAATTACCTCCACCAAGGAGGTTGTGTTTTTATCGGCATTTTCAGGATAGGTAAGAAATGGCGCGAGAAACAATTGATTCGATTCTGGTAGTGATCTAGATTTTTCACAATTTTGAGATAGGAGAAAATTCAACATTTGTCCTTGTAAATAACACAAATAACACCCAGAAAATGTAACTGTAAATGTAGCACAGGATAACACCATAATATATTCTATCAAACCACAAAGGTTGATCCGGATATGGACAATATTGTGGATATAGTGATCCAAAATGTTTATACTTAAAACATATCTACTGTAAGGTAGCAAATAAAGCTACAGACATGAAACTGACACTAAATTGTAGTGGAAAGTCTGCTGATTCAGTAACGTGACCATGAATTTAATGTATCTTTAAGATTTATGGAGCTAGATCCAGAAGAAAACCACCATTATGGAAATATTATTTTTAATGAATAACTATTGAACTAATACAGATATCAATCAATCAATCAATCAAACTTTATTTGTATAACACCAATCATAATCGCCGATTATCTCTAGGCGCTTCACAATTCAGGTATGTGATTCCGAATGGTAAAGCTATGTTTTCTTGGTCAAAGAGTGCAATAATGAGGCTCAAATAAGAATATTACTTTTTGTGCAATAACATTATGGAGGAAATGAGCCGAGGTTAAAATGATACTGGTAGGTTTTCACTGTGTATGCCTGGATAGTCACAACTGCTCTAAAATCCTACACTGTGATGATAAATAAACAAAGGATCACTACTCGTCTCACAGTATGTGGCAAAAGATTTCAGAACACCTCAATTTTTCCTGTTTTTTTAAAATTCAAGCAGCTCAAGTTCAATGAATAGCTTGAAATGGAACAAAGATAAGTGCTGAGCTGCCAAAAGTTAAAAAAAAAAAGCTAAGGTTACCAAAAACTGAAAAATAACATACATTTCAGAATTACTGTATACAAAAAGGCCTTTTTCAGAGAACAAGACATGGTTTAGCAACTTAAAGCTGTTCTACACCAATGGAGGTTGATGTAGACGTCAAAGTTGGTGCAACTAATTCCTGCGGGTGTCCCAGGTTTCTTTGATTAATTACAACACTCTCTCTGTGTATAAAAGCAGTTTTGGAACACAGTGTGGTACCATATTCTCATGAGCATTATTTGAACAGTTTTGTACTGCAGAAAGCATTGTGTTGGTACAAAAATGTTGCGAAAAAGGTAATTAACAATAGAAGACAGACAGACCATTATAGTACTTAAATATTTTGGTTTTGCACACAAATATTGTGAAGAAAGTCAAGGTGTCAGTGAGTACAGTTTCCTTCACCATCACAAGGCACTCCGAAACGCAGAGGTCTGACAAACACAAGGACCAACATGGTGGCTTTGGGTCTGTCAGACCTCTTCCTGTCAAGTAAACTTGGGACATCTGCAGGAATTAGTTGCACCAACATTCAAGGCTTGATCAACCTCCATTGGTGCAGAACAGCTTTAAGTTGTTAAACCATGTCTTGTTCCTTGAAAATGTCCTTTTTGTATAATTCTGAATTGTACATTATTTTTCAATTTTGGGTAACCGTAACTTTTTTTTAACCTCCACAGTGCAACACTTACCTTTGTCCCATTTCAAGCTATTCACTGGACTTGAACTGCTTGAATTTTAGTGACAAACTGGAAAAATTGGAGTGTTTTTACTCATGTCTTGTCCAAAGAAAACTGTGTGCATAAACCTGCTGGAGCGGGGAGGGGCTTCAACATGTATCAAGTATCTCAGAGTGACATTTGATTCAATATTATCTTATTGGCGCCATAAGGAAAATGTTGCAAAACCCATTAATTTCAGTTTATGTAACTTTTAACAAATCAGGTTCTTTATCACAGCTCTTATGTTTTTACATCACAAGAACTAATTCAAAGTATTACTAACGCTAAGTCAGTGTTGTGTAGTTACTTTTCTTTTCTTGTGAAATTTCTGGAAAAGGATGATTTAAAAATGTTTAACTCAACTCACTTTTCACAGTGGTTGTTAATCAGGAACAGGTTGTTGACAGTGATGAGACACGGTGCAACAAAGTAGTCAAAAATGAACAAAATAATCATAATGCACAAAATGGACACAGCAACCAGAGAAACTACCAAAATAATCCACACTAACCAAAAAAATGAAACAAAATGATTCCACATAATGAACAAACAAGAAACAAAACCATCTAAGAAAACAGTACAAAAGAAGGGAAAAAACAATGCAAGTCATTAAAAAAATAATTCAATCTTGGAAAAAAATGACAGCAGATCAAACTGACAATATCTAATGTAAGATTTTATGATGGATTTTAACGCCTCAAGATCTTTTACATCTGTATCTTTTTATCTTTTGTATCTTTAACATATTTTTAAAAAAACTTAGATATTGTGATACATTTAATCTTTTTTTAACAGTATTTCCATTTTCTTAATTGACCTGACTTTAACGCATCTTAAGCCTTTTAGAAACCTGAAGACACTGTCACAAACATTTTTTAATATCAATAATACATAGGTCATTATTTTCAACCCCTACTTCTGGTTTGGACCCACTGATGTTTTATTGCTGCACTGAGATCTGAATCACCAAACCTCCCCCAGGACGGACTCGGTTGTTTTTCTGTTTGTTTGTACGATCGGACACGTCAAACTCAGGAGGTTTAAACCCGCAGCTTCTCCTTTTGTTTGTTCCTTTTCTTCTGGACCCGAGAGGACACGGATGATCCAGGGGATGGAGGAGCTGCCTCACCGTCGCCGTGGCAACCGTCCTCAGAGACAGACCCCCCTGTCGCTGCGAGCAACCAGGTGCAGACTGGAGCCCAGGTCACCTGAGAGAGAGCCAAATGTGGAAACCAGCCCCGAGAAGATGAGGGTCCCTGAAGATGAAGAGGTGAAAGAGACGAGTTGAAGTACAGCTGGTACTGCAGATGAAAACATTCCCATCATATCGATTATGATCAGGATGAAAGTCACATCATGATTTTATTCAGGGTTAAAGGCTAAGGTTTGGTCCTGAGTGAAAGAAGACGAAACATAATGTATTAGGAAAAGATTCAACAAGACATAAAAAAACAAAAACCAGGATCCAAAAAGATTAAGACAATGTGACACACGCAAAAGGATAGGAATGACGAAACACACACACACACAAATAAACAACGGATTCAATAAGACACAAAAACACAACAACAATTAAAAAGATATGAAAGATACAAAAAAATTAAAAGGAGATAATGAGACCAAAACCATGTGAAAGATGTAAAAAGACAAAACATGGCTAAAAAAATGTTTAAAAATGATGTAAAATACACAAAAACACAGAACTGGAGTGAGAAACGTGGGGGAACATTTGGAAAAGAATCATATTTTTATAGGACGACTGATAATTTTGATCAACTGAAAAAGATGCAAAAAATACGTACAACACAAAAGAAATATTTTCTCCGTGATTTGCTGATGTTTAAGATGTCATTCATGTGTTTTATGGTGAGTACTCTTGAACCCCTTTCTACATTACAACAACACTTTGCACTTCTCACCCATTCACACCCAGTAACAGGACACTGACATGTGGACATAACTCACAACCTTCCAGTTCATGGATGGTCCACTGTGCCTTCATTCAGCTGCCATTTAAAAACACTGAAGCCCTATTTTGGAAATCTAAAGCACAGGGTCATTAGTCTAACATCTGTGATTACTGGGGGCATGGCCAGGTCAGGCTTGGTATCTTGTCAAGGTACTACCCGCCATCTGCCTGGCACAACTGGCGGAGTTTATCTACTTAATCATTAGTGGGAGTGTTTTTTACATACGGTAATGTGCAATAAACTAATCATTCTGTTTAATACCCATCAGCGTGATGGTATTCTGTCTCTGTCCTCATCAAATAAGACATCCAAGTTCATATACTCATTCATTATTTGTGAATTTAAACAAACTTTTACAAGTGATAAACGCAGCAGTTTGTTGTAGAACTTTTACAATGTCAGACTGAAAATAAGTAATTATAAAGAAAATAGGAGACTGTTTGTGGTCTCTGTAATTGATTCAGAGTCTCTGCAGCTCAACATGAATGATTTTCACCTGTTTAACTCTTTATTCTAGAGGAACCAGGTGAAATATGTCGAGGCAGTGGCCTCATGCTGTTGATGACATACAGTACATCAGACAGAGATGAAGTCCACTGAGGGTGCTCACATAAAACTAACTGAAATGTCACTGTTTTTGCAATGAACTACAACTTTCTTGACTTTCTACTGACATCATATCTGTAAATAACGGTATAGTTCAGCTGTACATAATATCTACAGTGGTCCCTCGCAAAATCGCGGTTGACCTTTTGCGGTCTTGCTGTTTCGCAGATTTTTTTAGTGCAATTTTCATGTTTTTTTTTTCAGTGTGTGAACGTGCATCGTGTTCTGTGTCCTGATTGGCTAAAGGAGAACTCGCACATTGTGTTCTGCATCCTGATTGGCTAAGGCCATTGTCAGTCGATGTCCTCAGTGTTGTATCTTCTGTGCTGTGCAGAGCAGAGTACGTTCAGCTTCACCGGACTCGCATGGATGTTCGATCGCTGGCGGTGTGACTCTGAAATGCTGTATGTTTGCGGGTTTTCTCTCCAACGGAGGCCTGCGGTGTCGACGGGGGCCTTCATTGGAGGGGGTCGCTGCGGCGGAGCGGCGCCGGAGTGGGGGGGCTGTGACGCATGAGTTGGTGGTTTCTTGTGTGTCCAGCTTCGTAGGTTGATCGTTGAAATTAAATTTGTTGTTTCTGGAGGCCATCGTGT
>JAQQAE010020047.1:0-10786 GCA_029823295.1 Pseudamia nigra | reverse complement strand
TTTTTTAATAATTCTGTTGAACTACAATTCAAAAGCAATGTCTGATTTTCATTGGTTAATTTTCATAATTTTTTTTAAATTTATTATTACTTTTGTCAGATTCAAGTTATTTCTGTCACCACTGTGGGTTTTTCTGTCATTTACAGAGGGTACCAACAATTTTATCCACATCTGTAACTTTGTAACATGGAATTATTAAAGCTTCATGTATTGTATCTGGACAGGTTGTCCTACAGGTATAAGATAAATAATCCAGAAAATAATATCAAGCATTTTTAAAACATAATAAAAAACCCCTTTACATCATAGAGTTGGGTGATATGCAGTGGTGGATACAGTAAACAGAAACAGTGCTCAAGTAAAAGTTTAGTTACATTATGATTCTAACGATTCAAGTAGAAGTACAGTAGAAATACTCATGAACATAAGTACTTGAGTAAGACAAAGCTTGATTCTGGGGTTGATTCATACCTCCTTAACTCATAAATGTCCCAGAGTCAGTCTTTTCAGTTACAAAGTTCAGCCCAGACTATCTGATAGTGTATATGTGTGTCAGGATCAGCACCATCCCAGTAATTATCAAACATCTTTGATATTCACAAGAGAAGACTGGAGTGATTGCGTCCAAACAGAACTACAACAGCCAAAGAGAGACAAAAAGAGACAGAAAGGCACCAGCATGAGTGAGCGACAGTAAGCAATTTAGCTCATCTGGCTGGCATCAGCTCCCATAGTACTGCAGACAATGGACAATAAAACAGACAATAAACATCTCACCTCCAGATCTCGTGTGTTGACTGCCTCTCCTCGACTATATCCCGACTATTTCCTGATTCAGACTCATTCAGCCTTCAGCTTTTTTTTTTAGCCATAAATGTATTGCTATAAAAAGTTTTGCTCAATGTGAGATCATGAGTCAGTAGTGGCAGTGTGGTGCTGATATACAGTACTAATGTCTTGGTGTTCATCTGCACAACAAGATGGACTGGTCCCAGAACACTGATGCACCCTATCAAAAGACAGAGTCAACTGTTTTTCCTACAAAGGCTCAGGTCCTTTGACATCCTTTATCCCCACCATCATCAGACTGTCCACCAGCATAGTTGATGGCAGACTGAAGACACTTTTTTAATCTTTCTTACCTATGAGCTGGTCATATGAATTTCCCTAAAATGAATAAATAGAGTTCTTTCTGTTCAGTTCAGCTCAGTTCTGTTGGGCACAAAATCTTGGAGGATGTGATTTTCAAATATGAATGTCTGAAATAAGATGAAGATCACATTATCTGTGCCAATTCTCTTTAGGTGTGTGGGGCGACCACATTTCAAAATCTTATTTTTAAAAAAACTTCAAGTGTGGGACCCGCTTTCAATAGTCAAGACAAAGCCACATTGTTTATTCAATGAAATACTTAAACAAATTCACAGGTGCAGGATAGATACGATGCACTCACCAGCGCAACGAGTGTGGCACAATTCATAACTAGAGTATGTGTGATCACCCATGAACCAGTCATCCACAAAAAATATATCACACTGAGGACTAGATATTTTAGTGATGCCTAAAGTCTTTTCTTTAGGCATCACTAAACGTTTTTGGGTGGGCACCACCCACCCGAAAACGTTTACTGAGCAAAGTCATGATAGTGGTCAGTAAACAAGGCAGATTTGAAGTAAACTGGTTCAGACACTTTCAAGCTACTGTATCATGTTAACATGTAGGCATGGACATGGAATTATGAAACCTTTATCCACCTTTTTCCATGGTTAGTTACTGAAATGTTAAAAAAACATGTTCATCAAATCAGATAGGTTAGGATAGATTGTCATTTGAATATAGTCTACAATGCAGAACTAATACAAAGATGGAATCTCAGTGTAATGCAACATGTAATCCTATCTTTAAAAGTAAAATAAAATATGCGAACATGGAAGGGGGATACAGCGCCACGCTACTACCTGCACTGGGTTAAGCAGATCACAACCTCATCCTGCTTCAGCCTCACTACAAGCCCAAGGTGAGGAGGCTACCCATAACCACTCAATCATTCAGGAAGTGGTCACCTGAGGCTGAACAGTCTCTGAGAAATTGCTCTGGAGCTACAGACTGGGACGTACTGCAGAGGTCACACTGTGGGAACATTGAGGACGTTGTTGACTGCACCACTGACTACAGTACATCAACCTCTGTATGGATGTTGTTGTTCCTATAAGAACCATACGCTGCTATGCTAACAACAAGCCCTGGATTACATCAAGGGTCTACTGAATCAGAAGATGCTGGCCTTCAAAAATGGTAATCAGCAGGAGCTTAAGCTGCAGAGGGAATTCAGAGTCCAGCTGAGGCAGGCTAAAGAGCAATACAAGAGGAAGCTGGAGCAGCAGCTGCAGAACAACAGCATGAGGGAGGTGTGGAACGGGATGAAGATCATCACTGGCTGCAGCCCCAGGCGAGAGGCCACCACCGAAGGAGATGTGGGAAGAGCAAACCCGCTTAATAACTTATTCAACAGGTTTGACCGCTGCCACCCAATCTCTGCCCAACCTCCCCTCACGCTCTCCTGAGAGTTGACTGTACTTCCTCAGGAGGCTGGCATCTTTCAACATCTGCAAAAAGATGCTGCAGATGTTCTACCAGACTGTGGTGGCAAGTGCCCTCTGCTTTGCACTGGTTTGCTGGGGGTGGGCATCATCAGGAAGAAGGATGCCTCCTGCCTGGACAGACTGGTGAGGAAGGCAGGCTCTGTTGTGGGCACAGAGCAGCACAGTCTCACATCTGTGGCAGAAAAACGGGTGCTGAGCAGGCTCCTGTCCATTATAGACAATCCACATCATCCACTGCACAGCACCATCTCCAGACAGAGGAACAGCTTCAGTGATAGGATGTCGTCACTGTCCTGCTCAACAGACAGGCTGAAGAAATCGGAAATCAATCAATCAATCAATCAATCAATCAATCAATCAATCTATCTATCTATCTATCTATCTATCTATCTATCTATCTATCTATCTATCTATCTATCTATCTATCTATCTATATAACAAAAGTTAATATTAATAAAATACATTTCTATTCATTAATAAAAAGAAATAAAATGTTTAGTTTTTCAACCTCTTGCAATCATTTAACAAAAAGTTGGCAGGTGTTTGCAGAGTTCCTCTAAATTTCCTGCTAACTACCAATAAGTACAGGCAATAAAGTAAAAGACGAGTCAAGACAGGCCAGGAATTAGCCACAGGGAGCAGAGGCAAACTCACAGATATGGAGACGACAGACAGGCACCAAGTGCTTGGCTTCAGCTGCTCTAAAGGACGACCAAGAAGTTTCCGCAAATCCTGAATATGAAACAATCTGAATAAATAGATAGGTCTCTTCTGCATATTATGAAAAAATATTTTAAGTTAATATAAGTGTGGATGTTTTAAATGGAGAGTCTCTTTTATGACCTGCTTTGGTAAAAGAGCAGTGTTGGAATGAACCTAAATACATTCATTGTAGAAGTTTACTCACATATATGTATATACTGTATATGAAGTACATGTGCTTTGAATATTTACATTATGTGCATCTTTGTGCAACAAATATTGTTTTTTACACCACTATGTACAGACGGACAGATAGATAGAAGTTTATGTGCAGCATTATACCATGTAATTTGAAAGTTAATAAAACTACACAGCACTCTGACAGCACAAACCTGTGACATGGCAGTCCAACATGTAGAAATAAATGTGAAATTCAACCTGCAGTTGCTCTGACAGACACCAGAGGGACCTATTTAGTCATTTGCACTAATTCATTCAAAGAACTTAATTCAAAACTGAACTTGCTGCTATAACATACATGGAGACCTTAGGAAAAGTCTGCAGAAATGTGAAGGCTCCAATTGTCTGTGAGAGACCACTTCTGAATTTCATGACGGTGAACATCTCCAAGGTCACAGAGGAGAACAAGAAACTTCCTCAGAGTCTGAGTCTGAAGTTTTGTAAATGTACAGACCGTTAATATAGATTTCAGGGAGGTTGTGGTGTTTCATTTCAATATGAATAAATGTGTATTTGTCCCTCCATTTTAAATTTATGATTTGCTATTTTATATTAGTACTGTAAATATAGATGTGATGTGATTTGCAGTTCTCTAAAAACCCTGTTTACAAAATTAATGTAGTCTTTTTTGATTAATCATTCATCTTGGTTCATTTGTTTGTTATTGTTAATTCTTTTTCATATTTCTGGATTATTTTGATAATAGGTATTCATTTTTGTTCATTTCAGGGATAATTATGTTCCCTTTTGTTCAGTTTCATTGCTTGTTTTATTACCTTTTGGAAAACTTGTGGGACTCATTCTCCTATATTGCCTCATTCTTAAAATATCCCATTCTGTCCGTTCAGTGATATACAATATTGTGAATTATTTTGGTGAGAAGCAAATTTATTCGAACAAATTTGGTATGAAGACCAAGGTTGCAATTGGCTGTGAAGAAGAACTGCAAAAGACATCTCATGGAATTTAATCATTTTTGTAGCCATTTTATTTTGAACATGTATCAAATAATGGGATGTACAGACTAATTCATATCATTCATTCCTAGCTATGCGACCTCCACAGATCCCGAATAAGATGTAGGGCTGGACTCTAGTTTGCTCACTTCAGAGCATTCACATCATATCAGGAACCATTTTTTGACTGCAGTTTGCTTTGGATCATTGTTTTCATTCCTAGGCTGCACACAGTGTGTTTGATATTTTCATCCAGTGTCTTGACAATTCGAAACTCACATCCCTGAGTCCAACAGTTCTTGTCTCATCTTATCAAAGAATCACTGACCAAAAATTCAGACCTTTGTCCAGGAGAGATTTTGCTAAGTTTAAACATTGTATGTGTCTGAGGCATCCATGGAGTCCCATGTTATGCAACATCCACTTGAGTATCTGCCTTAACTTTATTGCTATGATTTAACATTCAACATGCAGTTGAATGAAACAACCTCAGTTTTAGTAGTCCTGAATTTGCAGATGCATTTAAATGCACCATAAACATGCAGCAAGTATCTCAAACTTCAATAGAACAAAGACAAAGAAGAGGCAGTTTACTTTACCCCCTAACATATTCTACTGTCTATAGTGCTTTGGGTTTTGTTTTATTTGTCAATCATACACATAGTACCATTCAGTTTTTGTCCCTGAGCATGATGCTGCAGTCTTTCTATGCAAAATGTGATGTAAAGCTTTGTTATCTTTAAATTCTTTACACGCAGATTCTGTTTATTCACACAGAACTCAAACATAATACAGCAATAAAGCTTCATTTCTTTGCATCAAGGTCAATTTTTCCTGAGTTTTACAACATGAAAAGATGCATGAGTTCAAGCATCTGTGTGAAACAGACATCATGTGACAAAAACAAGGATGTACCTGTAGGCTACCTGCTGACATGTAGCCACTGTTTAATATGAAAAAGATAAAAGTGACGTGGCATCAACAACTGGACTGTGAGGACAGTGGGGTTTACATTCTGCTCCTGGTAATGGTAAAACATTTATTTTTTCATCTGCTCTGTTTTCTGTCCAATGAGCTGACACAAGCATTGGAATCTTTAACTGAAAGTGTTGAAAGTGTTCAGTGCAAACTTGCATTACTGTTGGCGTGTGTGGTTTTTATGCAAAATAGTTGCCAGTGTTTTTTGTGTGTAAAGACCTTTTGGGGTGCATATTTGTTTTGAAGCTGTCTGCATCCTGAAAGACAAGGCTTACTTGTGTGCATCTGTGTTTTTCTAAGTTCTCAGCTGGAATGTGATGAGTCAGAATTGACATCACTCTCACTTCTGACTTTTGAAGTAAATGGAATGCACCAATATTCTGTAGGCAATATTCTGATGGGACGTTTTGGCAGAATGGTTGGGGTCCGCTGGCCACCTGATAATCAGTGCCCAACACTGTACTTTACTTCTTCATTTGCTAAAAGTAAGTTTCAAGAAACCCAAATATTTATGTGACTGTGTTCCCTGAGAGTAGGGTTATGAATGACCTGACTACAGGATTTTCTATGCTGTACCTACATACGGTACTTCTACAGTCAATGTGTATATGTGCACTGTCAAACTTTCATCCTACACTGTCTAATCCTGTCTGGGGGCGCATGATGACATGAAAACAGAAATTTTGGCCCATAATTCTGCGTTTATCACATACTGTAGCACTGAAGCTTTTTCCAGAGCAGGTAACTGAACAAAGGTTGTTTTCAAACTGAACTTGCAAACTCCTGCCAAAGATTTGTGGTTTCACTTTACTACTGAGGCACGTTATAGCAAAACCATTATAGCATCTAGTGGTTATCTAAATCCCAGTTAAACATCAGGAATGTGGATCCCATAATGCTGCATTCACAGTTTGCCTGAAAGCGTCCAGCGTCCACCACCCACGGTTGAACAGCTGCTGTTGATCATGTTTAACGGAACAGCTCATGTAAGCAGCGAGTGATTGGACAGAGTCCATATGCTGCTATTTATGCTGTGTCAGTGTCCATAATTTAAATAACAGCAGGTTTTGAGCATAATGTACATGTTCATCTGTCATTTTCACATGCTGTGATTTATTGCATATCTTACAGCTGTTGTGTGAAAGAAAACGAAGAGCGAGTGAGTCATATCTGAACTGCCAGTGATATGTAGCAAGCAATGGTAAGTACTGTATATGTGTTTTTCTTTGTATTTTTCTCAATTATTTTCATATTTGTTGGTGAATTTCTTAATTATTTTATTCATATTTGGTCATTTTGTTTATTATTGTACATTAGTCATTTTTGTTCATTTTGATTAGTTTGGTAATTTCTTCACTTTGGTTCATTTGGCGAATTGCTTTGTTTGTTTTGTACTCAATGCAGTTCAGTTTGTTTCTTAACTTGTTCATTTTTTATCCTTTCTTGTAGAAATCATTTTTACTTTTAAGTCAGGATGCTATAACCTGAAACAAGACACTGAATGATTCACAGCGACACCAGGTGATTTTTATGACTGAATGAATAGATGTGTACATTGGTCTGAAATAGTTTTGAAAGCAGCGGTAGATTTAACTTACATAGGCAAACTGGTGCCCCTTTCCATGTCAGGTAGTACAACCAGCATGGAAGTACAAAATTGTTCATTTTAAAGCATGTAGAGCCAGCAATAACATTATTAATTAACAAATACTAATGAATAATGTGCCAGTGAAGCAGCAAGCAAGGTATTGATTTCACTGCTGTGTGTGTCTTTGTGTGTCCACAGGACATCTTGAGAAGGCCTGGATGGATTTTCACCAAACTTGTTGTGAATATTACTCAGGTAGATATGTTGAGGTGATACGTACTGTAGTACACCCGTGAGTCACCCAAGATATCTTGGAAATACATTTTCCAATACATGTCAACAACCATCCATGCTACAGAAGTGACCTTAGTCTCAAAATAACCACAATATTACAAAGCCACGCTGAAGTCTTAATATCCACAATACATTTTTGATGATATCTGAACAACCGATGGGGCCACAGAACTAATCTTAGCTATTTTGTTTTTTTTGTAATTATTTTTATGTGAGCAGGGGAGTTGAAGAAGAAACCAGGTTTTCGACAGAATATATTTTTCAGCCTCACCATTTTTGTGCACTTGATCTACTGATTAAAAGAAAAAAGGCAAACAACTGAGCCCAGGCAGAAACATTCTTTACTTTTAAATAAAGTGTTGTCAACAGGCTCAGAGGTCTACGCATAAATAAGTCTACAAGAGGAAACAAATACCTGAGATAATTACAAATACTGTATATCTGTTTACTGTATGTTAAATTTCTTACAATAATAATCTTACGAAACGTTTTAGCAACCACAGAATCCTGCTTGAGCCTTTTATGTTTATTATTTCTTTAATCTCACAAGGACTACCTGGTAAGAAAAGGCCAAAGAATAAAATAAAGAGGAACAGAAAATGAGAGAAAGCAAAGAGAGCACAAAAATTATTTCATAAACCATTGCACAAAATGTATTTAGAAACACCAGCTTAAATAAGGTGAATGTCAGGTTAAGGTTAACATTTCTTATCTTGAATGACAAAAGCCAGAATAGCAAGAACAATTAAACACTATCACAAGTTCTTGTCCTAAAGTCCAGGTACATACATTTAGGAATAACAGTCTGGCACAGCCCTAACTGAGCAGAAGCAGATTGTTGTACTGGAAACAGGAGAGCAGTGCGAAGGCCTCTGAAACAGAACAGGAGATTGTAACATCACTACAAGACCTGCATTTACTGCCTATTCTTTCTACTAAAAAGTTCTTTGAGTGTGTATGTTTGGACACAATGGCAGTTCAGACAGTTTCATAAACTACCCAGATGTTTTGCCACATCCATCACTGACAAGCAAACACTAGATTAATTACCGTAGTGTTCATCAGGTTAACATCAATGAAGTAGTTGTTAGTTTATCATACAGTAGTGTTCTGATTGCTTTAGAATTCTGACTAACCATCAGGAATGTTGAATATAACTGTGCTATTTTATCATTATGAAATGCTGATGAAGTATGTGTTCTCCCACATTCACTCGCTAGTCTTTAAGACTGGTTGTGGTTGTTAAAATTCATATAGCTGACAGAAAAGTTGTTGCTTCACACAGCAGCAAATTCTTAAACTATAGTTTGGACATGAATGGATGAGTGGCTCCAACATTGTGTCACCTTGGCATATTGTGCAACAACATGTACAGGCTGTAAAGAAACAATAACCAACAGCAGTGCAGGTGATAGCTGTGTAGAGGTGAAAACAGTTTTACCTGCTTTCCTCTGTGAAAACTGGTTTGAAACGTGTCTTGTACAAGGTTCATGTTTGTTACAGAAGAAGGACGAGTGTAGCTGCTACGAATTCTGCTTAAAAATGAATCTACATTAAGGGCTCAAGCACATAAAGCAGGGATATTCAGACAGTCCCCAGCCCTTTCAAACACACCAAATGTCCATCTGTCTGTCTTCCCATGTAGATGATGGGCTTGTTACAGATTCTTCCCATTTCCACTTTTCCCTTGATGTCCATTCTTTTCCAGATTCTCTAATATTTAGTTGATTTGCCTATTAATGTAATTATTGCTTGTCTACGCTATGAAGCTAGTCTGCCTCACTATGATTTTTTTTTACAAAAAAGTAAAAATGATAACACTTTATCCAGTGAATAGTCAGTGTGAGTAGGAACAACACACACATCCATTCAGCTAGTGTCAACACTGAACATTCAATTACTCTGAGACCAATGAATTCAAAATTCATGTTATAGTGAAGCTGTAACCTTGTTTATCACAGCACTACTGTGTCATGGACACAACAGATACACACTGAACCACCAACATGCGTGATGCGTCCTCCAGTCAGCCCTGAGACTCGGCTCAAACACCCTCCTGATGTGTGGTACATGTCACACTGCTGTGTGAATCGAATTCTCATTTTCATTTGTGGGTAACTTCCTGCTAAACTGGCTGAAGCTGGCAGCCCTACACCTCATCCTGGTCCCACCTTCTCCATCTCTAGCCGGGCCGTGGCTGGTCAGCATCGGTAATGTACTGTAACGACCCACAGTGGGTACACTCTGGCCTGAGTGAATGTTGGCATCCTTAGCGAACAGGCTCTGAATGAGCTGGAATTTTTCCTTCTCTTCCTGTAGAAAGAGGTCGACTAGAAGCTTCTTTTCCTGTTTGAGCTGCTCGACAATGGTTTTGGGAACATCCGGAATTATCCAGGCGATTATGAGGCTGAGGAACATCACCAAGTTCTGGAAAAAGGAAAAGGAATATTAGCAAAGGGAGAGGAGGAAAACAAATAGATATGGGCCAGATTTAAAGAGGGCGATGATAGAAAGTGTGGTTGATAATGATGGTTTACAGGTCAAGAGGTGATGAACTAAATAGATGAAAATGTATTTTTGCTTGTCTAGTGGATAAAAAACAGCTTTATATTCAAATGTTCTAAATCAAAAGTGTTTAGTCTTTTTGAGCTGTTGGGAGTTGAATGATGAATGATGTGTCAACCTGTGGGACGTTAAAGGGATTTCTGAACAATAACTTGTCAGCAGATGCAATGAGGGGGAACCTCTGAAACAGATTTGGTGATGAAGGACACTGAGCAGACACTTCTGAGCATGCTGCTGTTTATAACATGAGCAGACTGACCATGACTTAAACATCTGGTAATATTCCTGATGATGATGAGAATACAGTGTGATTCATATGATCAGGAATGGCAGGCACACACACACACACACACATACACACACATACACATGTAGACACATATATTCTAATTTAGTGTATTTGTAAAATACGAATTGGCTCCAAAAAGGACAACAGTACTCAACGCATATGAAAAATATCACAGCAAACAGGGAGCACTTTCGTTTTGGCATTTTTCTCATATACAGTATGTTCAAGAGCTGATTGATTTATACCTTTTTGTTTTGTGTTTTATTCTTTGTGCCTTTTCCTCACACACATACGTTAATTGAAGTCAGCATTAGTCTGTACACAAAAACTCAGTGAATTCATACCAGTGGACAATGACCTGGGCTGTTCAGCGAGGCTAATGCAGAAGTAACTTTCATTTGAAATACTGCCGCTTGGCCGCTGGGGAACCATTTGTCCGGCTCCAAGAAGCCTTTTTCCTATAGAGATACATTGGACTTCTATCTGAAAATACTATCCATCCATCCATCCATCCATCCATCCATCTTCTACCGCTTATCCGTGGGGTCGGGTCGCGGGGGCAGCAGCTTGA
>JAQQAE010020046.1:0-10787 GCA_029823295.1 Pseudamia nigra | reverse complement strand
TATCACCTTCTGTCATGAGTGTTTTTGCTCCCACAAAATGAAAAACAATGAATGGGTATTAATTGTGATTAATTGAATTTAAAATTTTTAAAGCTGTATACTTGTTATTTTGCTCAGGTTTGTCCTAATTTTTTAAAATTTATGATTGTTTTTTTATCATAATTTTGTTTATTTTCTTAGTTTTTGTTCATTTTTGATTATTTAATTTATTCCATTCCTAATTTCTAATTTAATCTGTTTTTTCATTTTGTTGATAATTTGCATACATTTCATTTAAACTTTCTTGTTTTTGCTGATTGAGTGCTTATTTTTGATTTATTATAATGTCTTACTTCCATCACTGGACAAAGCCACATGAGCCACTAGAGAGGGGCTAAAGAGCCACATGTTGCCCTGGAGCCACAGGTTACAGACCCCTGGCCTAAAGATAATCTTGAATTACGTTTGGCCCAATACAAATTCAATTGAATTCAAGAGAATTGAACTGAATTGGTACTACGCTTCAGCCCAGACAGCACTTTCCCCATAGACGACAATGAATTAAATTAGGGCTGTTGAACGATTAAAATTTTTAACCTGATTAATCACAGGGTCACTGTGAATTAATTTCAATTCATCACAAGTAATACACATCTGTTATTAATCTAAATTAATTACAGGGTCACTGGAATAATTTTGATTAATTACAATTAATACCTATTTGTTGTTTTTTGTTTTTGTGGGAGCAAAAACACTCATGATAGAAGGTGATATAGACACTCAACTAAATTTTTTAAATTTTACATTAAAATGTATATTTTAATGTAAAATAAGTGGTATATGTGTATTTTTTTCTAATATAAACTTGTGTAACTAAAGGAAATTACACCTGCTTTGTAGAACTTAACAGAACTTCTGTAATGTTCTGCTGAGATGTTTTTGCTTTTTTATACTTGGTTCACTGCCTTCATCAGTAACTAATGTAATTTGTTTCAAAATGTGTAAAGACTTATACTTTTACATTTAAGTTGACTTAGAAGCATTAAATACTAAAGAAGGTGGCAGTGAGGTGGGTTAAATGTAACATAAGATTTCATCACTTTTTTGGATGTATGAGTTATTGTGTGGTAATCGCGTTCATCACATCAAAATCTAATTAATCATGCAAATGGTTGAATTTGGATTAATGTGTTAATTTTGACAACTCTAAATTAAATTAAAATCTGTGATGTCAGCTACAGTGCACAGTCTGACAGTCTTTGTTAGAGTGAGAAGGAGCTGGAAGGGGCAGAGGGGGGAGCACTAGTACATGTACACACTGACCCTAGTGGACATGCCCAGCAGGCAACATAACATGATGTTGAAGTACACGACTGGGCAAAAGTTTTAGAACACCCCAATTTTTCCAGCTTTTTGTTGAAATTCCAGCAGTTCAGGTCCAGTGAATAGCTTAAAAGAGTACAAAGGTACTGTAAATGCTGAACTGCCAGAGGTAAAAAAAAAAAAAAAAAAACAGGTAATTACCTTTTTGTAACCTCACAGGTCAGGATAAGAAAGAGGCTCTTCTGATGTCTTAGCATGGTTTTCTTGCTGCAACTTGACATGTCAACCCTACAGCGAAGTCATCTCTTCACAGTGGAAGCTTATTATGATCACAATTAAGCTGTGTTTGAAGCTGTTGTCCTCTGAGCCACCTATTATACAAGCTATTGACTCTCAGAAACTTGTCTTCTAATTCTGTTGCAGCTTTGGGTCTGCCAGACCTCTTCCTGTCAGTTTCCCCCGGTTTCTGAGTGATTTTTGATGTTGAATATAACTGTACTCACTGACACCTTGACTTTCTTCACCATTTTCTCTGTTAGAAAGATGTACATTTTTAAGTGTTATGATGGTCTGTATCTCTTCCATTATTAATGGTGCTTTTTCTTGCCATTTTTGTTGCAACAAAATGCTTTCTGAAGTACAATACCGTTCACATAATGCTCAAGAGGTTATGGTACCATAATGTGTTCCAACACTACCTTTATGCAGACAGAGGGGGTTTAAGTTAATCAAGCAAACTTCTTGCTTGACTAACTTGGAAAAACTTCTAGCCGCACCAACTTTCAAGGCTTGAGCAACATCTGTTGCTATGTCTTGTTCTTCTTTTTGTATAATTGTAAAATGTGCATTATTTTTCAGTTTGAGTAACCGTATCATCTTTTTAACCTCTGGCAGTTCAGCACTTACCTTTTTACCATTTCAAGCTTTGCATTGAACTTGAACTGCTTGAATTTCAACAAGAAAAAAACTGGAAAAATTGGGGTGTTCTAAAGCTTTTGACTAATAGCGGAACTCTGAAGTAGAATTTTTATTTTTGCTTTATTGCCAGTGAGCAGCATTACATAGGGAATGAATGGACACCATTTGAACTTGGCTAAACTTAGTAGAACTTCATTTGTTTTCAAGTGAGAGCACAGATGAACAGAGCTACGCACGCCTTTACTCCATCAGCCTGGGTATTTCGCATCACGTCAAAATTTCTGAACAGGTCAAAAATGCCAGACCAGGACTCTAACCTGTATAACTGAGTGGGACAAATGCCCTTCCCCCAGTCCCCTCTGAAGTCTCCTCACATGATCCCAGTCCAGGATACTGCATGATGAAGTCAGACGGAGCTGTCAGGGAGGCATTCGGTGGTCTCTGTCTGAGCCCAAGAGGCAGAAAATGACCAAGATCACAAGTTGATTAATGAGCATGCCGCCACAGTTGTCAACATCTGACACTGACAGTGGAGCTGCGAGCTTTTTTATGAAGCAAAAATAAAAGACTGTATCCTTTGATGAATCATTTTAAACCAGGGAGTGATTCATGATTCAAACAGAGGGCTCAGAGTTATAAGAAATATGTGCTGCCCAGACTCATGAGCTGGTAAAATAAATCAGAACAGCTGATTTGGACAGATCACCCTCTGATCCTGACAGGCTTGTTGAGAAAATATGACAGATATAGTTTTCACTTTCGCAGAGTGGTGTCATTGCGATGATAACATATGTTTAATGTGTTTGGCTGCTGACTGGCCAACTGTTAGCAGAGATGATGAGATTAATTAGGAGGAGGATGGCTACTGAGGGAGAGATGAAGCTGTCATTATACAGGAGCTGTTGAGTAATGATGGCTGCTTTCTCTTTATCCTCGACGACACCCACTTCAAAGGCAAGTTTAACACTAGAACCAAGGATTCGTTACATATGTCAGACAGACAATAACCACATGGGTCGAGGGTTTGTTACTTTACAGTTCAAATTATTAAAATAGTACCACTCATAAAAACACATAAACACTGTACTTGAGGAAAAAAATCAGTTGTAGAAAAAAATGACTTAAGCAACGAGTAAAGTCATAACGTGGAATTTTTTTTTCACAGCCTTACTGTGTTCAAACATGTTACTTATCCTACAGGTAAAAACCAAAAATTCAAATTGTATAGCGCCAATCATAATCACTGATTATCTCTAGGCACTTCACAATTTGAGGCTGAGACCTGGTGACTATACAGACAGAGAATCATTTGCATTCACACCTATGGACAACTTTAGTGTAATCAATTAACCTAGTACATGTTTTTGGTTGTGGGAGGAAGCCGGGGTATGTGGAGAGAAGCCACGCAGATACAGGGTGAACATGCAAACTCCACACAGAAAAGCCCCACCATGTCGCCCCATTAAAAAGTCAGTGTTAAATGTCATCACTAAAATGACAGAACCAGGAACATGCAAAATACATGCTGTGAAGGACAAAAAACAAACTTGATAACGTGCTCAAGGTTTGTTTATTGCAAGATGTGTAGCTTATTTTTGGTAATTTTTGTCATGTTGATAATTTTGTTCATTTTGCTCATTTTATTGTTATTTTTGGCTTATTTTGTCAATTTATTGCTCATTTTGTTGATTATTTTGTTAATTTTGCCCCTCGTATTGTTTATTTCGTTCATTTATTTTACACTGCTTGATCATTTTGTTGTATTTGCTCAATTTATTGCTTATTTTGTTGCATATTGTGTTCATTTTGCTCATTTTATTGTTTATTTTGATCCTTTTTTACATTGCTTGATTCCTTTGTTCATTTTTGCTCATTTTGTTGCTTATTTTGTTCATTTTTTTGTTTATTTTGTTGCATATTTGGTAGAGATAGACCAATATGTTTTTTTTTCAGGGTTGATACCAATTATTAGTAGTCAAGGAGGCTGATAACTGATATTTGGAGCTGATATTCATTTGCAGTAAAAGTGAAAATATTGGTGTAAAAATTGCAAAAATACAAAGTCCAACACTTAACTTTGTTTAAATGCCTTTAAGCATATATTTATGAAACAGCTTTTCAGATTTCCAACACGTTAAAGGTTTTTGTTTTTATTTTGCTGCTTAGCTCCTAGGCTTAGCAGCGTGTCTTAGAAAGTTAAAGGAAAACTTAAACAAATAAGTAACTCCCTAAAGTTTTCCAGAGTAAAGCTTAATTTATTACTGCTAATTTATTTGAGAAGCCTGTAGTTGATTTTGTTATGTAAATGCTATATTTTAACAACATGTGATAACCGGGACCCTGTCATTCAAAAGTAGGCTACTACATTACTAATGATTAATGATACTATAGCTGAAAAAATAGCGCAATAGCAATAGGAGAAACTATTCATCCCTGAACACCATGCAGTTCATGTAGGCTTTAATGCAGTTACATTGTGTATTAAGTCTTGAACAGCAAAATCCTGTTCCTCTCTACAAGAAGCTATCAAAGACAGCTTGAGGACACACTTCATCTAACTATATGTCATTTTCTGTTGCTCGGGATCTCAATCAACACAGAAAAAGATACACATACTTCTACTAGTATGTGTATCTTTTTCCACTAGACTATTTCCATATCGATATTATCAACAACCTTGTTTCAAGTCACTAACAGACACATCTGGAGGGACTGCGAACGAGCAGAGCTGCTGCTTATGTTTATATAACATTATTTGGTTCACAGTAATGTAGTAACGTAATTGTGAGTTGTAGAGGACTGGGATGTTTATAACAATTTCGGGAGAGTCTGCTGCCTTAACTTACCTTCAAAACATATATCTGCTCTCCACTCAGCAAAACTTTCCCTGCTCTAAGCCATGTGTGTATGAGCGCTGTGCCTGCACAGCTTTCACTGCTGATTGGCTATTACCCATGTTGTGGCTCGGCATGTAACCAATCAGATGATGCTGTGGGTGGGACAATGCTGGCCATAGAGTAGTAATTGCAGATAGAGATGTGTGGCTGCATCAGAACCAAAATAACCCAATTTTAAATTGATGTCTTATTAGCCAATGCTGAAATGTGTCAAAATGCCAAATAACAGTGCCAATAATTGGTCTGTCCCTAATATTTTGTTCATTTTTTTGTTTATTTTGTTGCTTATTTTGTTCACTTTGCTCATTTTATTTTCATTTTGATAATGTTTTACGTTGCTTAATTATTTTGCTCACTTTGCTTATTTTATTGTTTCTTTTGTTATTTTTTATGCTGCTTGATTATCTTGTTCATATTGCTCATTGATTTTTTAATTCTGTTGAATGCTTGGTTCATTTTGCTTATTTTCTTGTTTATTTTGTTGGGGTTTTTTTTTGGGCTGAAAAAAAAAACAAAATAATCCCCAAAATGAACAGACATGAACCAAAAATGACCAAAATCATCACAAAGATAAACAAAAATGTCAACATGCTAGTAACAAATGGATCAACTAAATGAGACTGAGCCAAACAATCCATAAAATGAACAAAAGTTAAAAAAAATTTAAGGAAATGGGCAAAACAATACTGAACACAACTGCAAGTAAATCAAGGTTCTTTTTTAGACTCAGATGCATGGTTATCAGTTTTCAAATATGGATTTATATGGACTTCAATACCGTATTAAAAAAGAGTAATGACCAATTGGCAACAAGCTGCAGGTGAATTTGACCCGTCAGCGTTTCTAGTGTTTTAATTGCGACCCAATTAATAGCCCAGGTAAACAGACTGCGGTTGTGCTCCTCCTGAGACCCTGCCTCTGAAATGAAGCTGTACATTTTATCTGTGCATCATGGCTGGAAAGTCAACTTGACAGAACACGGGCCACTTGATAAACAGTCTATCTAGGGCACACACTGTATAGCGGCACTCTCTGGGGGGTGCAGCCAAAACCCCAGACATTACTGAGAAACCCAAAGCAAATTATCCTGACATGGATGAAACAATAGCAAATTGGACAAATGATATAATTTGAGTCATATCAGCCCCAGCAGAGTCGAGTTGTTTCTTGCACTCGGAGGGATTTGGAAACAAGAATAGTGTTTGATGGTAAAGGTCAGGAAACAAAGGTAGGAAGACACTTTGTCCCTGTGTAGCGCTGCATATATTCATCATTTTGCTCCTGTTTTGCTACACGCTGTATACATGTATAAGAGGAACGCAGCTTTCATTATTCACTGGTGTTTCTCTGAGGCTCAAAATGCCCAGGTTTGAGGGATTTGGTGATAGGGCAACAAAGAAACATGGCTGGTGTGTTTTCTGCACAGTATAAATCAATAAACAGTATGGAACAAGTAAGATAAGAGAAATAGAAATGAACACAGTGGTCAATAAATGAGAAAAATGATAAGTGAAATGAAATAACTGTGCTGTAATGTACAGTAAATAAAATATCAACAAACTGAAAGGCAATAAAGAAAAATGAACAAAATAATAAATGAAAATGAATGAAAAATCTACACAAATGACCAACAATGAACAAATATTTACCAAAATCATCACTAAAATGAATAAAACTGAACAAAGTAATCACTAAAATGAAGAAATTATGCAATAGGATAAACAAAATGAAGAAAATACAGAAGAGCTTAATAAAATACCAGTAAAATGACCAAATAATTCAACAAATGGAGAAAAATAAATAAAAATAAAAATAAAATGAACGAAATAATGAATATAATGAACAAAATTAGCAACATGATGAACAAAATAATCAATGAAAAACAGAAAATTGTATTAAACAAAAATGAAAAAAGGGAGACCAAATAAGCAACAGGACAAAAAGGATCAAAACATCAGAGGGATAAACAGAATGGAACAAAATATGAAGAAAAAAAAATTCACAAAATTTAGAAAATTATGGGCAAAACAGTCAGCAAAATGAACAAAATAATCAATCAAATGAACAAAATAGGGAACAAAAAGCTCCGAAAAACAACAAATTAAACAAGGTAATAATTAAAATAAATAATTATGAGCAAAATAAGAAACATAATGAACACAATGATCAACAAAGTTAACTACTGAGCAAGCTAAATTCTGAAATCCCTAATCCATAACAAAAATGAGCAAAAAATCAATAGGATAAATAAAAAGGGACAAATTATTACCAAAATTATCCAGTAATGTCAAAAAGCATGATCAGAGTGGTAAAAAAAATGAACAAATAATGAAGAAAATGAACCAAATGACCAACAGAGTCAACGGAAACAAACAAAAGACAAACAAAGTAGACAAAAATGAATAGAATCACAAACAAATAAACAGAGTTGCAAACAAAATAAACAAAAATGAAGAAAATTGCAAACAAAATGAACAAAAATAAACCAAATAAATAAAATTGAACAAAATAAACAAACTAAATTGACAA
The DNA here is from genome assembly GCA_029823295.1 of Pseudamia nigra. Classification (NCBI taxonomy): domain Eukaryota; kingdom Metazoa; phylum Chordata; class Actinopteri; order Kurtiformes; family Apogonidae; genus Pseudamia; species Pseudamia nigra. The sequence continues at coordinate 3,141 of JAQQAE010020046.1, read as the reverse complement.
AATGACCAACAAAGTAAACAAAGATGAACAAAACCAAAATGCAAAGTAAAAAAAAACAAAACAAAAAAACAAAATCACAAACAAAATTGAACAAATCAATCAATAAAATCAATAATAATGACCAAGAAAGCACATGATGAGCAAAAATGAGACTAAAATGAACAGGTACAGTACACTCTATACAGTAGATCATTTTCAAACCTATTTCAGTTTAGTACTTCTGCATCTTACCTTCGGACACTAAACTAAAACTTGCGTCCACCTAATTAGACGTGATGAAGGAACGAAGTGACTTTCAACTCCTAAATCAATTAGGCTCTTTTTGGGTCAGAGGAACAAATGTGTTAAATAAGTTCACGGGGACAAAGGTCTCGGCGGGACTGGAAAATTCCTCGAACGGGGTGAGGATGTCTCTTTGGTAAGGAGACGGTAGCTCTGGGAAATCTTCGTCTAGACTGAGTGTGCACTTTTCAACGGGGGGGAGCCACGGCGAGTCATTAATCACCCGCCGCTGACACTGAAAACCTTCTGCCCCTCATAAGGGCAAAATAACCTCCAACAATGAGAGGAACTAAGTGGCCAGAGACGATGGGATACCGCCTGATAGTTTATGTTCCACTCATAAGTAGCGCAGCCAGCCTCAGAAGATGGAGCAGGCATTCCGAGTGTACACAGCAGCAGGGAAGGACATTACCCACTCAGCCTACAGATCCACAGTGCACGGTGGAACGGGGCCCGCCTCCGACCCTCTCTGGGGTCATTACATGCACATTTGGGCCTGAAAAGCAAAGCAGAAAAAGATGGCAGCCGGAAAACTGCCACATTTAATGGCGCTGAGTGTCACTGTTGTCACACAAGGCTTGTTTTTACATTTGGTTTATAGCCACAAGCACAGGTGACACTCAGGATGCAGCCTCTTTTCACAATACTGAACAGAGTGAATGAAAGAAGTAGTAAATGGCAGGGACGGAGGTTTTGGCTGAATACTGGGGCGGACAAAATAATCGGGAGAATGAGTAAAAATTGACAAAATAATCAATAAAATTGAAAAAAATTAATCAATAAAAAATAATATATTTAAGAAAAATATCAAACATGAAGAAAATAATGAAGAAAATGCACAACAGTGAGCCAAATAATCAAGAACATGAACAAACTAAGCAAACTAACCAAGAAAATGTACAGACGAAAAAAACGACCAAAAAAAACAAAATTGGTAAGAAAATGAGTAAAATTCAACAAAATTTAAAAAGTGAAAAAATCAATAAAATGACAAAATAAGCAAAATGAGCAAAAGGATACCAAAAAATCAAGAAAAATGAACAAAAATGAAAAACATAACTAACAAAATTAACACAATAAATCAGGAGTAAAACAAAATAATCAACGACATGGACTTAAAATGAGTAAAGCGATCAATTCAATTCATTTCAATTCAATTGTATTTGTATTGCGCCAATCGTAATCCAAGCGCTTCGCTATTCAAGGCCAAAAACTGAAGGCTATACTGAGAGCAAACCCAACAGCACCTCCGAGAGCAGAGCAGAGGGAGATAGGGGGACACGACTTCCTTCATGGAAAAGAAAAACCTCCAGCAGAACAGCGGCTCAGGGTAGGCTGCCATCTGCCTCGACCGGCTTGGGTTAGTGGACAGAGGAGAGATAGAGCAAAGATAGAACGACAAACACCACAGACAATGGATGACATCCTCAGTCACTGGACCAGTTCACAATCAGCAAACACACAGCAAGGACATCAAGAGACCTAGAACAGAGGGAGAACGCACAGAACTACAGGGAAGACACAATGTTCACAACACAATATAGATGACACAGAAATAAGAGCAGAGGGAGACAGAGAGCGATAGAAATAAGAAGAGAGAAGCTTGGTGCATCCCACAACAGCCTAGGACTATACAACAGAACTAACGGACCGTCCCTGAAGGGATACCTGACTTAGCCCTAACTATATGCTTTGTCAAAAAGGAAAATTTTAAGCCTAGTTTTAAAGGTACAGAGTGTGTCTGCATCCCGGCCCCAGACTGGGAGTTGGTTCCACAGGAGAGGAGCTTAGTAACTGAAGGCTCTGCCTCCCAGTTTAGTTTTTGAGATTTGAGGCCTGCACTGTCAGAGTGAAGAGTTCTGATTGGTTCATAGAGAACAATAAGGTCTTTGATATAGAATGGAGCCTTATTGTTTAGGGCTTTGTAAGTTAAAGACGACAGACAACAAAATTGGAATCCCAGACTCAGCAATCCCACTAACAAAATGAAGAGAAATTAACAAAAATGAACAAAATAAACAATAAAATGGACAAAAATGAACACAATAAAATGTCACTATTGTCACACAGATTTTGTTTTTACATTTATTTTGTCATCACCAGCAGATTTGACTACTCTGTTCACATCATGTTTGTCAACGACTGTAAGGCCGTATGAAAATGTTTTATCCTCGCCTGACAATGGAGTGGGAGGGATATTGAATTTTAACACCCATATATTTATCATTTCCCTCCGTAGTTATGACTGTATTAAAGCCGCTGTCACTGTCAAACAAAGGGCTGAGTTTGTTCTGCTGCTTAAATTGTGTTGTCAGTATCATCACGCCGCACCTCTCCACCGAGAATAAACCGGAGAGGAAAAAATGACACATCTGACAGAGGCAGATCCAAACACAATTTTCAAAGATGGAAGATAGAAATGGAAGGAAAGATGGAACAAAAAATGAACAAAATAATGAGGAAAATAAACAACAATTTTGAAATAACCAGCAAAGTAAAAAAAAAAAATAGACAAAATGGATGGATAAAATGAATAAGAAATATAAACAAAAAATACAAAGTCAACATTAAAAATGAATAAAATGAAAAACTAAACTAATAATAAAACATGAATTTCATATATGAAAGATTAAAAGAGGAAGAACAAAACAATGATATAAAAAGAAACAAGTGAATTACTAAAGTGAATTCAATACAATTCAATTTTAGCACCAATCATAATCACCGATTATCTCGAGGCGCTTCACAATTCGAAGCCGAGACCTCATGACTATACAGAGAATAAACCCAACAGAACCACCGAGAGCAAGACAAAGGCGACAGGGGGGGAAGAAAAACTTCTTTTAACAGAAGAGAAAA
>JAQQAE010020045.1:0-10787 GCA_029823295.1 Pseudamia nigra | reverse complement strand
TTTTTGTTCAGTTCGTGCCAGACTGTTGAGAGGAGGGGTGGTGAATCAAGTGCTTGTGTGTGAACCGCCGGTTTCCTCGCCGTTTTTACTCCACATGGCCGCCCAGCGCCACAATATTATTCAAAATGGGATGTATGTATATTTGACTCCTAAAGAATAAAGAGGTCATGGTTAAAAACGGTCTCAAAATTCAACTCAGAAATCCGCTTTTTTTACATCAAAAATATTTTACTTTCATTACTACTACTTTTTTTATTAGGACAGTGTCATATTTAATTTTCCCAGCAGTATTGTCCGATAGAGTAAGAAAACAAGTCTGACTTGTAAATAAAACATTATCCATGTGGAACAAATCGGGACGTGTTAAGCCTCTGACCTTCTCGGATTAATAATTTACAATTAATATCAACAAAACATGTAAATATCTGTACATACTGGCATCATTGTAACATGGCCAAAAACTTAAGGCTCAAAGTGAAGGACTGTCCTTCTGATGAAATAGGATCATACAGGAGCATAAACACTTGCATTCTTCTGTGGGAGTTCGTTTCCCAACTAGAACTAGTGATTTGTCTGGTTTTAAGCGAGAATTTTTTTGTTCTTTGTTACCTTATAAACCAGATACTTTTTAGGCAGCTTCAACCTCTTCTTGGAACTGGGCTATTTACTATTTTTACTCAACAGAATAGTAGAACAGAAAAGACACATTACTTGATGATTTTTGACCATCTTTTAATTCAGGTGTTTTGACAGAAATCGACACAGACTCAACCCATCACAAGTGATTGACAGCTGTCAGTTTGCATTACAGTTCAGCTTCAGTCCTGGCTTCCCTTTTTCATAGTGAGATGAAACAGTGTGAGGTCGTCTACATTGTGATTTGGACAGACGTTAGGAAGCTGCTGCATTAACTTGCTCAAAAAAAGCGCAGTTTTGCTCAAAGCAGGTTTGTGCAGGGTGAGTTTATCACGAGCTGGGTTTCCATCCAAAAGCGTAGAGGCAAAAGACAATTTTCTGGACGAAACAAAGTGACACGAGTATAACAGACAAAACTCCGCACACCATCAGATCCTGTTTTCAAAATGTTATAGTTGTGACGTTTTGAGCACACGGCTCTTCTTCAGGCTTCTACATCATGACTGCTGTGCAGAGTTTTGTCTGTGATACTTTTTCCATCCAAAAGTGTCATCTTTTTAAAGCAATTTTTTATAAATGGCCCCATCTCACAATGTGATAAACTGATCCAGAATCCCCATCCTGACCTGGATCATCTCCAACATTTCATGGGTTCATCCTTGGCCCAAGCGTATGGAAATGTATTGCATTCATTGAACAAAGAAAAGACTTTGGCATCTCATAATATTAGATATGTCTGCGGTGCATTCACTACCCCTTGGTTTCATAACTAACCACTATTTTTGTGGTATTTAGACAGTATGGAATCACGCATGTTTCTGTTGTATGATGTTTCTGATATATTTCATGTGTATTAACCCAGGACATGGGATTCTGGTAGGTATGGTAACATATCAGAACACTGGTGCATAAATTAAATGCATATCGAAAGCAGCTTCTAATAGATCAGTGCGGACCCTCCCTCTGAACAGCCCAATGATTTGAGATGTCGTCATAGTGTTATATGTAAATGTTAAAGCTGTCCTCACTGAGAAACATTACCGTATTTTCCGGGTTATATGTTGCTCTGGAATGTTAGCCGCACATAATGAAGAAGAAAAAAACGTGTATTAGTCGCTCTGGAGGACGTTTGGGGAACGCGCGTCGCTTGACACAATGTCCTGATGAACCGATGAACCTGAAAGTGACACCACATAAAATCAGTAAATGCATTGAAATGAATCACTTCTGCACAAATGTTGGCATCCATGAATGAAAGTCCAAACTAAACTATACACATACAACAGAGTTATATTTAAGCCTACAGTGGATGTATTTGTGGGAATATTTGTAGCTGGGATAAAATATAACAGTCACACTGTAACACACAGACGCGCGGATGGCAAAACAAATATAATCCTGGCAGTATTTTTGTAACTTGTATTTACTTGTGGAGTTTCGGTTGTTTTCAGCCAGCCAGCAGTGATCAGCAAGCTGTCATTTCCTACAGGAAGTGCATATCAATACACTGTCAGTGTTACCAACTTTCACCATTTTAGCATTATTGGCTCTCTTGCACGCATTCACCCAGATTATATGAAGTGTAAATTTCCTATGTCCTTGTTTGCTTGTATGTTTCTGCAGATTTGTCGATTTTTTAATGCATAGAACATGACAGCAGTAGTTCACTGACTTTCTGTGTCGGTGTTGCCCCAGAGACAGACATGAACTCACTGTTAACATATTGCAGCTGTTCGTAGCTCAGATGGCTTCAGAATCAATGAACTGGACAGAAGTGAAGTGAGGCCATCTGTTGGTCACTTTGTTGCTGCCATGTTGGGGTTTTGGAATCAGAAGTGACCCTATTTTGACAAAAGGATGGAGCTGTGCGAAGGGGTCAGAGACACTTGAAAGGGGTCGTTGGTGAGCTAATGCTAAACAACACTTTACTGACACAGTAAAATGGTAAACTCAAACAACTGCATAACAGACCAATTTTATGGCCAGTAATGAAGTCAACTGACCATAAAATATATTTCATTAATTAAACAAATGCTCATAAAGTCCAACTTGGCAGGCGAGTGAGCTGATAATCAGACCTGTCAATCAATCTAACAAGATATGAAGCACTTGAAGCACTGCCTTAAAATTTGAATCCGTTCTACAGGGCCACAACAACGCTGGCGCGGGTCCACTTGTGATCGGGACACATGTCACGGCCCGGATCACGACTGAGACGTAGTGGAGGCAGACGAGGTGGTGGTAAGTTTTAAACGGTTTATTTTAAATTAAAATCCAATTGGTAAACATGAACGCATCGGTGAGTCGGTAGTGTAGAGCGTGTTTGGATGTGTGTAGTGTGTGTGTGTGGTCAAATAAAAGACAGGCTGTGTGCCAGTCAACAAAGAGAGAGGGAGCAGCTAGCAACCAGGTAGCGACCAGGTAGCGACCAGGTGCTCTCGTACTGCAGTACAAACCGAGCCCAGGTGTGGCTGATGAGACTCCACCTGCAAAAGACTGGACGGGGGACGCAGTCGCTGCGGCCCAATTCAAGGGCTGCAGCCCACGTGGGCTGCATGTGTCGGCCATTGACGTCATAGCCGAGTGCGAAGGCTGTCCCATTTCAACGGCTCCTTCAAACGCAGCCGACAAACGCAGCCTTCGTCGGCCGGGTAACGAAGGCTGCATCCGATGGATCCTTCGCAGCCCGCCGTATGCCATAATGCATGATAATAATAATACGCGCATGAGCAATGGGAGTACAGTAGTGCCAAATAAATTAAAAAGCAAAACAACCACAACCAAGTTCTCCGTCTCTAAGCATCAGCTGGTCGGCGACAGGTGCCTACGTCAGAACAGCTGCGCTAATCCACGCAAATTGACCAGCCTCCGTGGGCCAGACCGACCCATTTAACAGCCGCTAGGTGTAGCCTTTGTAGACCACGAAGGCTGCAGCCCTCGAACTGACTCACAGCTGTTGCCTTTAGACAACAGAGACTAGACTTTAGGAGCAAAACAACAACACAGACGCAAACAGACAACAGCTGGATACGTGTACTTTATTCATATCTCATATATGTTTGTTTACATTTATACAAAAATACAGAATACAGTAGAGTTTTCACCCAGAATACCAACTGGGCAATAATTACATTTGCTTTTTTGGCACCCAGACTTATTTCCTGCCTAGAGCCATTTGATTCACCCACTGGACGGGGACGGTTTGGATCACTCCGGCCCAAAAAGCGCTGTTCTGGATGAAGCTGTGCCCACGACGGCCGTGAACAGCGATCCACACAGGACCAGTGTTCCAGGGCACTAATGCATGAACATGCTCGTCTCCAATGCATCAGACACACCCACTGTTTGTGGCTCTTAAACAGACAGGAAAATGGGAGACCATTTTTGTTTTTCTTCACAGCTTAGACCTGTTGTAGCTCGTGATACTCATAGACTATGTATAAAAAGCTTTTTTTGTTGTTTTTTTTATTTGTTCGTGGCTAGATTGTCTCTGTCAGGATACTGGGCACTGCACATAATTATCTTCATGTAGAAATCTAAAGAGGATTGAAGAGTCTCAGGTCTAAACTGCCATAGATAGTGAATGCCAATATTGTTCAAAAATGCATTTTTGAATGAAAATACATGGCTAAATGGTTTTAAAATAGCAGGACTTCACCACACCACTAATTTCAGATATTTATGCTAAAGGTAATGTTTCCGACTACATTAACACCAATGTGGTTCACTTCTTCTAACAGACTTCGAACGGTCATAGAGGAGAATATGGCTGCCATAAAGATAGTGTTGTTCAAAAATGCGTTTTTGACTGAATAAATTTATCTTGCAGTTCAACACAACAAACAATACTTTTACCACATTAAGAATTCCAGCTATCGATGCTGAAAGGTACTGTTGCCCTGAACTATATGAACACCAATGTGGTATACTTTGTCAAACACAGATTCAATTTTGCACAATATACTGTCATGTCCTATTAGAAAAGATCCCGACATGTCGTCCCAAACACACACAGGCAGCTGGACTGTTTCCTAAAGGTTACAAAAGCTAAAGTGTGGACGTATAAGTCACAACCACTGCAGTTTAATCTGCCAGAAAAAGTTTCACATACTGAAGCGCTGGGTTTTCAGAGAGCCGACTTCCGAACCGTGACCGGGCACGGCTGAAGCCAGCTCAAAACACACCCATCCGGCCCGTGGGGATGAGTGTCTGTGGGGTTTTTTTTTTTTGTAGTGAGTCTGTTCTCAGTTTTCCCATAATGATCGCTCCACTTTCTGCTGCCACACAGAAACGTGCATGGAACCAGTCGAACTAATCAAACAAGGCACAAAACCAAGAGTGGACATGGTACAACCTGCAGTAAGACCACAAACATTATAGAAATACTCAAACTAGATACAGAAACAAAATGTTTGTGTCCTGCCTCAGTGTGTCAGGTATTTAGAGCAGGGCGGCCTGATGGGAAAGGTCACAGCCAGAGTGCCTTGTTTAAAGTCCTACATCTTTACTGATTGTCAATAATAACATTAAAATGTCTTTAATACCTGTAAAAGCTTACCTTATTTACTCTCATTAACCTACTTCCCCTTCGGGCTGGGCAAGGCTTTGTGGGAATAAACACTTTTAGATGCCTCTGGTTCTGGAAAAGTCTGAAACCAACTTTTAATTTCTCAGTTGTGAGACAGGGAGCATTTAGAAACACGAGGGCTGAACAAGCCGTCCACTTTCTCAATTTATCTACGGGGCATCGGATTTTTTTTTCTGCCCTTTTAGACAATTCTGGAGAAACAACTCTAAAACTCACCACATTCCTTTAAAAAACACAAGTGTGTTAAAGTTACACCACTGTGCTGCAGCTCAGCATGTGACAGAGATGACGGTGCGAATTTTAAGGCAAAATGAACGTTTAGGTCTGCGAGGCGTCGCCCTGTGGCGAGTCCGGCGCACGGCGACGATAACTGTGATTTTCACGACAAATGCACCAACTAGCTTTGTCAGATTTTCCAAAAGTTTATATTATATTATGTTATTTATTTATTTATTGTGTAGGTTTTATTCTGCAAGCACAACACTAACACCAAACAAAAGGCAAGTCAGGAAAAAGTTGGTGATGACAACCTCAGCCTGTCGAATCAAGAGCCTAAGCTGATCTTTTTTTTTTCTTTTTTAATCCATGAATCTATTGATAAATAAACAGTCAGTTGATAGTTTAATTTAAAAACAACTATATAGCATTCGTTCTTTGTATTCTCATGTTGAAATCCGTTTGTATTCTTTCAGAGTCGTCCGTAATCTCCCCTCGTACAGTTTCTGCCTTCCTCGCACACATAAAGGTGAGATACGTAAAAATAAAGGCATTGATTAGCTACCATTCACTCTGGGAGGCCCATTGGTATCCGACATGAGTCCCACCAACTCTGTTGCCAGAATATTGCAAAATAGTTCACCTTTGTAAACCGTGGAAAATGTATAATCTCAGTGTTTCTTAACAAATGACATTCTATCAACATCACATACAGTCTTTTACCCATGGTGCCTTTGTTGTTTTCGTGACAGTGATTAAAACAATGTGTTCGGTGTATGTAATAAAGGGCAATCGACGACGTTGGCGAACTAGCGAGTAACCCTAACCCTAACCTATTGGTATTTTATTTTTTTTTAATGTTGTAAATTGTTGTAAAGTCTTGGGTACCGGTTGACTTTTCAGTCCACTAGAGGGTATGAAGTAACTGCACAGTGTTGAAGTTATATAGTACTGCAATCCTCAGTGTATGGTGATGTCACAATAGAGTGATACTCTGGCTAACGAATGTAATCCGTTCCAGCGTCACGTTCATTGGCCAAAACAATCGTTAGCCGGTGCTGGTTTTTCCATAGGATACATGTGAAATTAATTAATCCGTTCTGGACCCACGAAAACTCCCATATAAAGTATGTCTCACACACCCGTACGTGCACATTTACTCATTATTATTATTTGAAGAGGAAGTTATGTTAATTATCTGAAACGTAATGCATGAAATTAGTTCTGAAATGGATTTAGAATGTATTTTTACCTTGGCTTATGACTTGGCAGTGATGAATTTCCTCTTGTCAGTGGACACTGGGTCTATGTTTGCTGTGCATCTTTTGGTCCCGCACCATCCATAGCTGTTTACACAGCTGTGTAAACACCGGCTGTGTTGTTAGCAAGCATGTTTATGGCTACTGTTGCTAGCTACAACTAACAACACAGCTGGCTCCGGAGTATTATTAGCTCCAGTTAGCAACACAGCTGCACCATTAACTGGAGCTAATAACACTCCAGAGCTGGCTAACAACACAACCGGAACTAACACTACTACGCTGGACCCGGAGCTGGACCCGGAGCTGGACCCGGGTCCAGTGTTGTGTCAGGCACAGCACTGTTAAGTAGCAGCTCTGTAGCACAGACATTTAGCTAATGGTGGTTAGCATTTGGCTTATTACATCCCGCTAGAGCTTTCACATTATTATGTTGACTGTTTACATCCGGGTGATAGTTCACTTCCGGGTCTATTTCTTGCGTTATCCGAATATTTCCTGTTAGCCAGAACAAAATTTTGGCCAGTTTTTTCTTTGTTGCCTGGATTTTTGTTACCAGAAGTGTTTGTTAGCTGGAGTACCACTGTACTTAATATAGCATAGCATCATAATATTGAATCGTAGCTTAAGTATCGTGTTAAAATCGTTCATGGCTTCTCTGTTGAGTCCAACCCCTGCAAATTATGACGAGGGACTATTTATGTTCACGTTGAATGCGTCAGTTTGCAGAAACGGGCAATGACATTTTACTCTGGCGACAATTTGGTCCGACATCTTTGATCTGGGTTGACCTTTTGTAAAAGTTCCTGGATCCACAGAGGTCATCCCTGATACCCTTTAACAGAATGTCACTGCAGATCTACATGGTCTAAATGTAAGTTAGTGAAAGCAGCATATTTTGTTTGTGTAGAGTTTTTTTTCTTTTTATCCGTGTAATCCATCTACACGACCTAATTACCCGAGTCACATATACCGAAAGCAACAACCAAAAAAAAAAAACATGGAAACATCATCACTTGTTCAGGATTGTGTTTTTAGATTCATCACGTGTTAGTATACGGATTGTTCCTTAAATGTGACCCGTTAGTGAAGGTGCTCTTAAATGATTGCTTGAAACATTGAATCAACAGCAGCAGCTCTGTGCTGCCACCAATAAATAAATACATCACACCCCCCCCCCCCATGTGCACACGGTTAAACTAGACAATGTGACGACACCTTTGAACTACAATGTTAAACATTATTTTCTTTGAGAAACCCTGGACTAAGAGGAAACAAGAGTTGTAGAGATTGTGGTCAACATTAGGGTCACCGGAGGTAGTAAATCATGCCTCAGTTCATAAGAGATAACAAGGGTCAGTCACTCTCTGCTTTGTGGTGTAAGGTTGAACTCGCGAGCCCAAAACGAAAGGCAGACTGTAGCAACGCACGGATGGGGAGGCAGCGTCCCCACACAGTTTGTGATGCAGCAGGTTCAGATGGATGATCTTGCAGGAGCCTTTGGGGTTTCAGTGTGTGTGGGGTTCCTCTCTGCAAAATTGTCTCAGACTTTTTCGAAAGCATGGGGTCAATGCAGTCTTACAAGAAAGGCAAGCTTATCCATACGGTAGCAGGCGGGGTTTAACCGGAGACATTGTGGCAGTTGTGAAGCCATTGTGGAGAGCAGTCAAAAACAGGCCTTTCACCTCGGAGATCAGCTTCTTTGTTTGTCATCACCTTGGACGCCAACAGGAGAAAAGCGTAGAGCCCTGCAGGACGAGCGAAGAGAGGAGAGGTTTTAAATTCCAGCATCAATATTCTAACACACCACGACTACCTGGGCTCGGTTGATCTTTACGCACACACTGTTTTGTCTCAACTATCGTAGTCTGTCCTTGCAGATGTGGACCCATGTGATCAGCGGAAGCATTGTGTGCATATTGTGTATCTGCTCCAATGTTGAATAATTCATGAATACTATGATCAATGATATATGTGATGTATGATGACGCCCTTTTTGTGTTTTAATAAAACATCTGAGCAAAGGAGGAAGCTTCGAAGAAAGACCGAGGGATTCCGAGCTCCCGTCTTCTTCCCTTTGCAAAGAAACTGTTTGATTATACTCTGTGCCCGAGTTTTTTATTGGGTTCTAGGTTGATCGAGTTTGATGATAAACCTGACAGCATACATACATACAGACGTTTTGAAATCTCTGTCCATTCTGAAGCTCACTTGCAAAACACTGATCCCGTACTTTCTTTATGAATATGGCATTTCTGTGACGAACTGAAGAGTCATGAAATTGCTTCAATCCATTTCTCTCAAAAGAGAATGTTTATGGAAAATGACACACAAACAGAGAAGAACCTTAACAACATTGCTGAAAAGAAAAATGTCCTTTTGCTTGCTGGAGGTGGTTTTGACATGGTGTGATTAAAAAAAAGGAAATGTGCATCAACAAATGGAAATACTTGCTTTCAAATCAAATCTGACACGGCAAACTTTGGACTCACATGATTGATTGGCTTTTTTGTCTTTTGAGATATTCCAAATGTGAAAACATTACTGGTAACACAGGATGATTGACAAGGAAACAAATTCCCTTCTGTCCCATTTGTTCCTATACATAGACATGTGGAAATCACTAACTTCTTCTCCTCTGTTTACTAGAGCTTGTGTAATGTAACTCACAGCGCCACCTTCTGAACACTTGGTATGAATGAATGGGATGAATGGATTCACCAAAAAACACTTCATGGAAATACATGTTTTCTTGAGGCACATTTTCAAAAGTTTACCTGACAGTTTATCAAAACATTGCAAATAACACTAGTGCAGCGTCATGTGACTTACGGCCTCGGTGAAGGTAACACGAGTCTCACCTATTCGCTGAAGAACATGTGTGGGTCGCGTTACACTGTTGCAACAATGACGCTCAACTTGTTTCTGTAAGTGAACAGAAAGGCAACACGTTAAACACTGTTCCACATGATTTTCACCATCAGTCGATTAATTCCACCGCTCGGCCGCTGGGGAACCATTCGTCCAGCTCCAAGAAGCCTTTTTCCCATCGAGATATACATTATTACCATGAGTCACTATGGTCTCAAACCTTTTATTTGGACCCTCTAGTAAATAACGTGATGATCCATCTTTAACCTTTTGCTCCGTTATTAAGATATTGCTGCGAATCCAACAAATCACTGCCATGCTGGGGTTTGATTGACATGTCGCTATGCTAACTCAACTCGCTAGTTCAGTCGGAGCGACACGGACCTTCATGTTTGGTGACTGTCTGTATTTACATGAAACCTTTTTTTATTTTATTTTACTTTACAAATGAACGAAATAAAACAAACAAACAAACCTTCGTATCATCTATCTATTCAATATGGACATAGTTTTACCTGAGACACACTCGACTGCAGCTGTGGGTAAATGTTTACACTAACAACATATCATATACTGCGTGGTGAAGTTTTACCATGTCAGTAAGCTAGCGGCTAACAGTAGCCTCCCCATGAGTCCCCTGGCATGAATGCTCAGTTAGCCCCGCTGCCGTTCGTCCAAATATGTCTAAATATATTACTGGCTGCCATTCTGGAGCCAAACGCAGGATGTACTGTAAGTGATGACCCGATGGGCCCCGAAACGGCCCGTCAAAAACGAATGGGTGACATCACGGTCACTTTGTCCAGTTATATATACAGTCGATGCTGTTAATAGGCTCGAGCTCCTATTGCTTCACAAAGTCAAATAAGGTCTGAGTTGAGTGTTTGGACACTTCTGCTTCTTGTTGACGAGCACTGCACAGCTGCAAATTCCATAAAAACAAATAGTTTTCCACTGACTAATGTGCTTTGATGCTGATCATGTGAAAGCAGCGTGACACCGCAAAGTTTTTGAACGTCCAACACACGTGATGGATGAGTAAGGACTGGCCTAGTGTGTGTTCGACAGGCACAACAGTCCTGCTGGGGTTAAAGAAAATGTTCAGGGAACCTTCACCCTGTGTGAAAGTGCTGACATTTAGTCAATCAATCAATCAATCAAACTTTATTTATATAGCACCAATCATAATCGCCGATTATCTCTAGGCGCTTTACAAT
>JAQQAE010020044.1:0-10787 GCA_029823295.1 Pseudamia nigra | reverse complement strand
GATTATAAGGCGCAGTGTCATATTTGGACAAAATAGACGGTGTTTAGGTGCGCCTTATAGTGCGGAAAATACGGTATTCTGCAACGATTCTTGTAAAAGGGTTTTTTTTTTTGCATCTGCCGCAAACGCATTGACATTTTGAGAAAATTCTGAATATATCCTTTTTGACAAAAAGTCATTGAAATATCAGTAATAGGCCTGAAAAATGTAAACTACATATTAGCCGTGATGACAGAAACAACACTTAAGTACAAAGCTACTTTATAATTATAATGACTCAAGTAGAAGTACTCATAAACATATGCATGAGTAAAGGTAGAATTTATCACAGCATAATATATTGTGTTCAAACTTTATTTCCTTCATTTTTTTATCATTTTGTTGATTATTTTGTTCAATTTTCTTCAGCTTTGTTAGTGAATTTATTCAATTGTTAAACATTTCTTACTACTGCTGTTTTGCTTAATGTATTCCTTTTACTCATTTTTTTTGCTTCTTCTGTTTTTGTTGCTTGTTTGTTTTATTGATCAGTTGTTTTGTTAAATTGTTCATATCTATTTTCTTCACTTTGATGCATATCCTGATCATTTGTGCTGATTTTGGTACTTTTATAATTTGCCTGTTTTGTTATTTGTATTTTTTTTACATTGTTAATGTTTTGGTCATACATTTCTCATTTTAAAAAAATGTGCTAATTTTTTGATCACTTTGTTGTTTATTCAGATCTTTTTGCTAATTTATGTGATAAGTTTTATGCATTTTGCTGAATTTGTTGCTAAGTTTATCCCTTATGTTAATATTCCTGATTATTTTGTTTTTAATTTGATTTATTATTCAATTTATACGTCATTTATTTGAATTCATTTTTAACATTAGTATTCACTGAGCTGTATATAAATGTAATTGAGTACCTTTTTTAAATCACAATTGTAACTAAGACTGAAATGTATTCTGCAAAACAACTGCTCTTATAAGTATATTTTAAAAATTACTCAAGTGTATGTAACAGAGTAAATGTACTTGAGTTTTACCCAGCACTATGTATTAGTCATAGAACTACAATGGAGTACTTACTCTGGGAGTAAAATATAGGAGTAGATTAAGATGTTTTGATCTTTAGGTGTAACATTCTCTATAGCATCCATTGCAATCACTATGTTTTTACCATAACGGGTATGAATTACAGTTGGCATCTTTTGAAACCAGCTTACTTTAATCCTGTTAAATGGAACTCTTTTCTTTCCAACACTGATTACAATGTCACCATACAGTACACACAGACCAAAAAAAAAAAAACCATGCCTACCAGAAGGCAGAAAGGCAGTCAGATATGTGTGATTCTGCAAACGCATACACAAGCCATGTATTAAAAAGCACTGTAATATTCTGTCAAGTTTTCTTAGTCAACAAAACATCTCCGTATGGCTGAATGCGCACATGTTTTCAGCTATTCCTGTTCAACTGACAGCAAAGCAAGGCTATAATCCCACATAAATGCATACTAATAACTGCTGTCACTGACACACACACAGACACACACACTCCTTCAGAATAATTAGAAATGCCAAAGTCAAAAAGAGTGCCAAAGGAAGTAGTACGCACATACACACAGGGGTTGTATGTGATGAATTCAGGGTAATTTCAGCACAAAGTGGAGCCCTTAAAGCACGGATCAGGCATGCACACATCAGCACAGGATAATGGCGAAGGCAAGACAATGGATTTATTGAATAACAAAGCAATACTTAATTCATTACCTTCTTTTGACCTGTAATTACAGACTCAAGGACTAACAATCTGGAAAAATGCAAATGAGCAGCAAGAAATATATGGCCATATTATATTATAATGTGAATACAGATGTCTGGATATGATGTGACATGTGAGTGTCATAAATAAAATAAACAGAAAACCACTACATTCAAGACAGGATCACCGTGGACTATTATGATCATTGATGTAAAAGCACCAAATAGCAACTTATGTGTTTAAGTAGCCATCCAGCATCCTATTACACAACCTCTGGAGACATATTACCTTTCAAAGACTTTAATAAGCAAACACCTGCCTCCTTTTTGACCCCTTGCCTTTTATGAATTAGTCTCTTTTATGTCTTTCTCAGTCCGTGTTTTGTTTCTCTCTCAGTTTCTTTCTATCAGCTCTCTCTGCCTGCCTCTCTGGCATGGTTTGGTTGGTTGTTATCTATTCTCACCACTATCTGGTGTTAGGAGAAGATAAGCATGCATTTGCATGTTTAATGAACCAGACACCCCCGATTCCCCTCAGCTTTAGGACACACACATGTACATGGGTGCACACTATACATGCACACGCACATACACAAACACACACCCACACACCTCCCACACACACACACACACACACACCCCCACACATACACTGCTGGCGTTGGCCCTGCAGACCTCTGTCTCCTTGTCGTTCACAGAGAGTCACCAGCTGCTGACTCCAACAGAAATTAACATGGCCTATCTATCCACCTTCACATCCACAGCTGGACTGACAGGCAACAGGGCATCAGGTAGCCTGGAAACATCACTGCAATACGGACATAAAAACTATGATACTGTGGCAGGAAATAAATGCATCTTGTTCAATGGCTTTTTCAGACTTCAAAATAAGGTCTGAACCACGATTTAACATTTTGTTTTTTCTTTTCTTTTAGGTGTCACCACAGCAAACCATCCATTTACATCAACAGGATTTGAAGATTTGCATGTCTGTTTTGACCAAGATTTTATGTCGTATGCATTTCTCACTGCATTTATCCGGGTTTGGGACTGGCACTAGATCTATGCTGTCATGTGACTTCTAGTGGCTGGATTGTTTAACTTGTTGTTTATTGGATCCATTTGGTCAGTTTAGTTCTGCTGTCAGCATCATCAATGTGTGTTGTGTCTCCTTATACTTGGCATTAATTGGTGGACTATTTATGAACCAATTTGATGCATTTTTCACACCTCTCATCTTCCATTTCTTTTTCCTTCTTATTTTGCCAGTGAAAGCCATGAGTAACTTCCTCTGGCTGGATCAAAAGTCAGAACTCTCTAAAAAAGTATTTTCACAGTGTACATGAACTGGACAATAATTCAGTTTGATCTGGCCTGAGACCACCTCTTTTGGACAAATCAAAGGCCAGCTGTTTGGTCTGCACCATGGTCTAGGGGGAAATTCACACCTGATAATTCGGTTCTAATCCAACTGGAAAGTCTGCATCAGAAGAGGAAGGTGTGACAGTGCCCAGAGTCAAAAATAATCTTGGACTTGCAAGGAAGGGTGGCAGGTGTGAGTCATTACAAAAAGCTGATCACTGACAAGGTAAAAACTGAATATTTGAAACAAGCATGAAAATATGGGGCTCTGCACAAAGTGCTTTTTGTTACAAAGTAAAGAACATATTTTCTCAGTTCTAAACCTGTAGAGGCACAAAAACTCATTTGTACTCATAGAAGCAAAATATGATAAGGTATGATAATATAATATGATATGATAATATACATCAATTCAATCCTTAAGTTACTTTCCACTCTTCAATATGGTTCTTCAGATAACTTTGACTCTTAAGTCTTGAATGTGGAAGGACAAACTTAACAGAGGCACTCGCTTTAAATTGCAACATCAAGAAAATGCATATTCATATATTTGTGAAGATTGAAAATGAAGAATACCCCTCACTTTTGTCCATTTTAGGATTTTTAGTAAAAAAAAGACAATGCTGGTCCACACTCATTGCTAGAGCACCGTAACACTGGATGTAACCTGCTGTAAAACAATGGCTCATTCTAGTGATCGACTGATATGGGTTTTTCAGGGCCGATACCGATACTGATTATTAGTAGTTAAGGAGGCCAATAACCGATATTTGGAGCCGACATTCATTAGCAGTAAAAGTGTAAAAAATTGGCATGAAAATGTTGAATAATACAAACACTTAACTTGGTTTAAATGTCTAGAGTATGTTTATTTAACCAAACAAATAGAAAATAAATAGCTCCTGAAGTGCATGGATCCTAGACTCACAAGTCATTGTAGTAGTCGTGAGCGGTAGAGTTTGTCATGTGACTTTCACGCAAACAGACACTATTCTCCAAATTACATGCATTCAACACATTGCTAACATAGTTTGCTGAGCATTTACAGCCAGACCGGACAACTAACGTGATGGTATAAACTAATCAGCCTCCACCTTAGCGTGTTTCCATACAAGAAAACAAGAGTGAATTGAGTTTTTTACATGTTCTCTTTCAAACACACACACATGGTTTTACTATCACGGACTGTTTGACTGTCGATTATTATTAGCACCTTTTTTCAAGTAATTCACAGACATGTTGGGAGGTACGTTAGCGGCAGCTGATGTTTACTCCGCTCTATTCTGATGCACACTGTAACGTTAGTAGACATGGAGCACTGGGATGTTTATTACAATTTCGGGAGAGTTTTCTGCATTTACCTTCGGCACATGTTTGCGGTGTCCAGAGCTTGTCCACACGAGAAAATGCTACCTCTCTGCTGTGTGTGTGAGGACACACACACGGCTTATACATACTGTGGCTGTTTAACCAACCAGATGGTGACGTGGGCAGAACATTGCTGGAGACAGAAGCGGCAGGTAAGAGGGAGAGGGGCGGCTGAGCCGAAATAATCCAGTTTTTAATTGATTTCTTGATATCGGCCCGTCAGATTTAAAAAACACCGATACTGATATACATTGGTCCCTCGCTATATCGGGGTTCACCTTTCGCGGTCTCGCTTTATCACAGATTTTTTTAGTCCATTTTCATGTTTTTTTTTTTCTTACAGCATATGAACGCGCATTGTGTTCTGTGTCATAATTGGCTAAAGGAGAAGCCACGCATTGTGTTCTGTGTCCTGATTGGCTAAGGTCATTGTCAATCTCCGTGCTTTGTCTCCTGGACAGTACAGAATGCGTTCAGCTCACCAAACTTACACAAATGTTCAATCACTATCAGTGTGGCTCTGATGTGCTGTATGTTTGCAAGTTTTCTTTCCGACAGTAACACACAATGTCGACGAAGGCCTTCATTGGAAAAAGACGCTACAGCAGAGCGGTGCAGGACGAAGAGGTGCTGTCAGAGGAACTGTGACGCATGAGTCACTATTAATAATTTCTTATGTGTCCAGCTTTGTAAATTGATCGTTAAAATCTACAAAGGTTTGAATTTTGAGAGTGTTTAAATAAGAAAGAAATGTGAGAAAATGCCTGTCTGAGAATAGTGTATAAAGTGTGTGGTGATGGGTTTTACAGAAAACAAAATTCCAAATATCGGCGCCGATTATCGGCCAGGCCTATAAGCGGTCGACCTCTAGCTTATTCTACACCACCATCAACTAGGTTTACATGACACCAAAAAAAAAAACCAAATTATTGCGTGACTACGACTTTTAATCTCGACTTTAAAAGTACATGTATACATGGCAGCGTGACTGAAATTGAAGTTTTAAAAGTCAGATTAAAACACCCAGATAAAACGATGCGATTTTGACACCATATCATCACACTATGTACAGTTTTAACAAGTTTGCCTCTGGGTTGCTAACTTGCCCTATGGCCAATATTAACAAGCTTAAAGAGTGCATATTGGCATCTATTGTGAGGGAGCCAATACAATTTCACCAATACATTACACTCCTGTGCATGTATACTGGAACAAAGGCCAACTCCAACTCAGTCCAATAAAGCACCTTAGTTGTTCATGTAAACGTACTGACTGAGTCTTCTTTTAAAGTGACAGTAAATGTCTTCAGATAACAAAAAACACATGAAAATGCAAGATATAAACACCATGTGATCGGATCTGCCTGACTACATTTGGAGATAATCTGGATCACATTGTGTCACAGATGTAAATACAATCTGGACAATCAAATCCTACTGTAACCATCACATCATATTATTTGCAACAATTTTAAATGACTCACATGGAGATATCTGGAGGTTGGCATTCAGATAGTATCCAGATAATGAAAATTTTACACACTGACCTTTTGAGGGAAAAAAATACCGCTACCATATACTGTAATGTGCTATAGTTTTAAAGAAGCTCAGGGACAAATTTATATACTGTAGGTGGGTAGGTTTCTGCGTAAACCCAGTGAAATGTCATGTGAATAAAGAAAATTGTTCTAAAATAGGAAATGGAATAGCCAAGAAGAAATCTAGTAGCAAAAAGAAATATATGGGGGTGTGTGATGAAGCAAAACAGAGAGGAGCAGACAGAAAGATAGACAGTGTGGACGACAGCAGTGTGAGAGATGTCGCCACCTGCCACCATTTTTCTCCCCTCCTTTTGGAAATGCATCATCAGTCATTAGAGGGGGGAGCATGACTTGCAGTATCATCATCATTCACACAGATGTACACATACACATACAGTACACACTCAGGCCCAAACACAAGGCGTATTTTAAGGTATAATGCAGCGCCCTATAATTTTCTCTCTATGCAGCATTTTGCTGAGCTTATAAAACCGCCTGCAGCTAATGGTGTGATGGATCCCTCTATTATCACCCAACGCAGGAGTCGAGAGTGGGGCGTAGTGAGATAAAGGAATGTAATTGGATAGTATTTTAGCCACAGCAAAAACAGGAAGGTGGTCAGGAACGGAAAGAAAGACCAGAAAAAGCAGTAAAATGATCACTTGCATGAAGCTGTCTAAAAGCTGCCCACATTTTATCGACCTGTCCTGTCCTCAATTTACTGACATAAAAACAGAAATCACCTCTGAGCTTTGTGTATGTGTGTCTGAACTGATGACAAATGATTGTAATGCAATGATGCCATGAAAAAATACATGTATGATCTGAATATGAGTAGGTGTGGCCTTTCACGATCACTACATAATCATCTAATTCAAAGTAATTGCAATAAGATTACATAATCTCAATAAAGATCCCCATGTACCTGTTTAAAACGGAAATGTCATATTTCATTGTTGTTTCCCTCCAAATTTCCAATCAGCTCTTCCTGTCCAACTTTTGTTTACTAAACCTGAAAGGTAGAGAGGAACTTTTGTTTGTTTCAGTGGTCAGTAACAATAAATGTGTCTTTTTATTCACAGGTACTGTACTATTCTGTGCTCCACTGTGAAGGCAAAGATCAATAAATACGCTGTGAAAACAGTGAAAATGAGAAAAAAAGGTAAACTTTTTTCTGTTTTCGTTTTTGAGATTATTTTAATGGTCTTCTTAATTATTCTGTTAATTTTTGTTCACATTCTTTATTATTTTGTTAGTTTTCATTATTTTTGTTTAATTATAGCTTACTTCAGTTTTGTTCATTTTTAACTCATTTTGCTCTTGCTTGTGCTAATTTTTTCTTCCTCTACCTTGTAATTCTGGTCATTTTCTTAAAAGCCAAGGCGTGTGGTTTTTCCTTCTGTCGACTGGACTGGAAATCTGGTTTGAAGACGTTTCACTACCTATCCAGGAAGCTTCTTCGGTTCTAAATAAACTCATGCAAGCAACCAGAATTTATCCTCTGTGACTCAGGACTCCACCCTTTCATCCTAAGAGGTGTAGTTTCACCTAGGCCAGAGTCATTACAGAGTCATTAGGGTCTCTGTACCTGAACAACGTAGGGGTGTGGGGGGGAGGGTCATTGACAGTTTCACTCTGTGGATGGGGACACAGAGGGGGTGTGAGTGGCCCAGGAATTTTGCTGCAGTTTGGCTGGGTAAAGATTCCAGCAAAGAGCAGTAAATGGGTGGAAGATGGTAACGTAGGCCTCCCCCTCTATTCAGAGAGGGTTGTTACCTACTCACAAAAAATGGCTTCTTTCACTCCACGTTCAAACCACCAGTCTTCCCTGGCCAAGAGCTGAACATTCTTGTCCTCAAAGGAGTGTTTCTTGTCTTTGAGATGCAGGTAGACTGTGAACTCTTGTCCTGAGGCTGTGGCTCTCCTGCGTTGGGCCATTCGCCTGTGAAGCGGCTGTTTGGTTTCCCCAGTACACAATTCTGAGTATTCTTCACTGCATAAACTGCATTATCCAGCTTGTGTCTGGGTAGTTTGTCCTTAGAATGGACCAGCTTCTGCCTTAAACCTTACCAGGTTTGAAATGTACAGGAATGTGGTGTTTGTTGAAAATTCTCCTCAGTTTTTCAGACACCCCAGCCACGTATGGGATGACCACATTCCTCCTCCTCTTCTGGTCTTTTCCTGTATCCTCTCTCTGCCTCTTGTTTGTTTTGGCTGCTTTCACAAAGATCCAGTTAGGATAACCACAGGTTTTCAGGGTCCAAAATCCACAGGTTTTTAATATTTTCTTAATTTCTCAGTTATTTTGAGAAATTACTTAATGCGGCTTGCCATGTTTCTTACTTACTGTATATTTTGGAGTTACTACAAAACTGACATCTCGTTTTCTTTAAACTAGACACTTTGTCACAAAATAAGTCAGACATCACAAGGTCCAGTTTCAGCCTTCATTAAGACCTAGCCTATTTTAAGGTATTTTTTAGGGATTTGATATTTGATGTTGGTATTGGAGTTGTGTTTGGCGTCTGTAAATATAACTTTAATGTGTTTCTAGCTGAATTTCTCCAGTTTAATATGATGTGCAATATGACTATATTTTAACATGATTATTGCAGTGTTTTATGCATTTTGTTGTGGAGCAGCAGCAGGTTTAAAGGTCCAGTTGACGATGCAGGCAAACTAGCTAGCAGCCAATAGTTTTCCCACATCGTAGACAGCACCTTTAAGAGGCTAACTCAAATGGCACACTTGTGGAATAAGACAAATGTGGTTGTATTTGAATGCATTTACGTCTAAAATGTCATTATGAAAGTCCAAAATGTGAGTCCATATTGTTATGGCAGTACAGTATTACTGTAAACATACATTTACACATAGAGCAAGATCATTACAACCCTGAACACAATTGTACAGAGCAGAACACCATAACATTGGACAGGATTCAATGACAGAAAGCCAAGGGACTTCTTGAAAAATGTTTCTGGCAATTGGCATGTGTCTAGGGTCCATTAGTTGCTGTGATCAACTCCAAAGAGCGCAAAGACTAAGCCTATAACAGTGGTGTGAATGTCTGCTCCTGGGGGTAGGACAACTTTATAGTCTAGTAAGTGTGTTTACCCCTGAGAAAAGTCTTGGGCAGAGGGTTAGGAAATGTGTGTGTGTGTGTGTGCTTGTACATGTGTCACAAACAGTAAAGCTGGTCCCTGCTGGTAAGGAACTAAATGTCATAGCTTTATTAGAATAAATAGGCCTATAGAGCTCTGGGATTGGGCACTAACACGCAGAGGGGAATGCATGTGTATGGGTGGTGTGACTCATTGCTTTTGTTTGCTCTCTCTGTATCTTCCTCTTCTCTTTCCCTTCCTTTCTCTCCCTCACATGTAGACACACACACACATTCACTGTCTCAGACACTCGAGCTTTACCTTTCCCTGACCTACCCGAGGGGTCTCTGGGCAGATGTGAAGTCTGAACAACACAATCAAAAAGCTGTTACTGCTGCAGGACATGAACTTTACACCCCTGCCCTCTCTCTTTCCCACTTGCTGTCTGTCTCACTTCAACTTTGTCTCAAAATCTTTATCTTTTGTACCTTGATATATCCGGTTACAGATTGGCTTGCCTAAGAAGCCTGAGTGTGTAACATACAGGGATCAATGCGAATGAGAGAAAAAGCAACATACATTACTATTTTTGGGGCTTCAACCTGATAAATACCATTAAACCAAGTGGCTGCCAGTGTTGTGGGTATGAATATTCTTAATATAGGTTGTAATTAGATTGCTAAGCTCTTAGTCCACCTATTGCTTGTTGTTTTAACAGATTATAGTCACCATACACATACATTTCTCAATCACAACAGAAGCACTTAAACCAAGTTTGATTCAACACACATTAGATGGTGGTTAGTATTTGGGCTACTTTTGCCACATGAATATTTGTCACTATAAATATTGGTTTTTGACTGTTGACATTTAGTTCTGATTATACATTGTGCACATATTTTCTGCATTTTCATTTACATTCCTGCAAAACAAAGCCAAAGATAGATATTTGCAAGTTCTACCCCCATACCAGCTTTAGCATGGTTTATTAATTTTTGTGCATGGTCATTATCATCTTGATATTTAAAGAAGACAAGATAACAACCCCAAGGTGACCTAAGACTTTTGCACTTTAGCACTGTATGAGCTATTTCCTTTGTTTCTAACATGTAATTGGAGCACATTTGTGTGTGCATGAATGTCAGTAATTATCCTCTTGCAACAATTAAATTACCAATACCACTGTAAAAATTCTGTGGTGCAGGTAAAAGTCAAGCCTCGTCAGAATATAGGGAATTCTGGAAAAGTTTTAGGCTGCTTTGAGTTTGTTGTTTTAGCAGACCATAATGACCATACACATGCATGATAGAACCAGAACACACAGGAAATGTACACTGCCTGGCCAAAAAAAAAGTCGCCACCTGGATTTAACTAAGCAAATACAGTAAGAGCATTCCCACACACACAATGCGAAGGGAACTCAAGGGATTGAGACTGAACAGCTGTGTCGCCTCAAGAAAACCACTAACCAGTGAGGCTAACTGGAAAAAAAGGCTTCAATTTGCCAGGGAGCATAAAGATTGGAGTCTGGAGCAATGGAAGAAGGTCATGTGGTCTGATGAGTCCAGATTTACCCTGTTGCAGAGTAATGGGTGCATCTGGGTAAGAAGACAGGCAGATGAAGTGATGCACCCATCATGCCTAGTGCCTACTGTACAAGCCTGT
>JAQQAE010020043.1:0-10788 GCA_029823295.1 Pseudamia nigra | reverse complement strand
GCCCCCTTATATCTGTCTTTCTCGATGTATCCTTTCATTTGTTTCTCTCCTCACCTCTTTTCACCTGCTCCATCTCTGTCTCTCTTCCCACACTGCCTCCACTTCCCTTTGTCCAACACTTTTATTGTTCTCAACAGCTCATAAAATAAAAAGGGACAAGGCAAAAGCTAAATAAAGAAAGTAATGTATTCAGAAAGGGATAACTTAATAAACCATGGGTGTTTGGTAACTGTTAATAATGTTGCTGTAGCCAGCCAGTGTCCCAGGTGTGATTAAGCAAACTGCCAAAGGGTGAAAAAATAGTGAGCTCTCAATTTCCTGTTTCTTTTCCAGCAAGTGAACATTTCTCCAGCTTCTCCAATAAGTGCAGACACTAGGTCTTACCTCAGTGTCGAAATGTGAAAGTGGGCCACCATCATTGAGAGGCAGATGGCCGAGTGTTTACTGGAGGGCATGTTCTCTTTAGCACTTTGCACAAAGTACTGCATGCCGAGACATCACAGTGGTGACAACTGTGAATACTGAGTTGACAGTCTGTGCAGGAATGTTTGATTTAGCATTAAGGACACTTCTAGTTTACAAAACCCAGAAGTACTACTTACGACACTACCAGTAAAAAGTTTGGACATACATTTACTGGGATTTCTTTACTTTTATTGTTTTCAACATTGTGCATTAATACTGAAGACATCTGAACTGTGAAAGAGCCCATATAGGATTATATAGTACACAAAAAAGTGTTAAACAACCCAGATGTTTTCTATTTCACATTGTTTACACTAACCACATGAAGCTTCAGCGACAGCTTTGCACACACAAAGCATTCTCTCATCAGATTTCATTCATACCATCTCTTGCTGTCTTAAAGGTGCAGTCAGCGATGCTGGTAAACTAGCTAGTAGACCATGGTTTGTTGTGGTCCACTGAAAATTATTGGCAGGTCATCTGTAATCATTTATATTGGTCTGCCATGAACAGTCGGCTACTAGCTAGTTTCCTAACATCGCAGACAGCACCTTTAATGTGCTTTAGTCCAGTGGTTCTCAAGCTTTTTTCCTGAGGATCTAATTTTTAGACATATGTCGTGAGCCCAATCACAAATCTATAAAGCACAGAAGGAGTGAATTTGTGCACAAATCACCATTTTAACTGCTATTTTACAATATCACAAGGCTTACAGTATGTTATTATCTAGAGCAGATACTGTAATTGATGCATTTTGAAGAGTAGGCTAAAGACATCACAGTTTTATTTAATAATTAGTATGTGCATTTTAAGACATGTAAACACTGTAAATACCAAATAAGTGCATTTAGACAAATTTAACAGGCTCATTTGTGTTAAATTCACAATAATCAGAACAATGCCACTATTCAATGTCAAAAACATAGTTCTTGTTTGCTTGAAATGCCAGTTTGTTTTGCAGCCCATAAATTCTCCTGTGGCCTCCCTGCAGATCCCAACATAGACTGTATAAATGGACAAAGTGGCCGTGATGTCACCCACTGGTTTTGAGGGCAGTTGGGCAGTCGCTCCCTGGATGACGGTTTGGAGCCAAAAACAGGACATAACCATATTTGGACAAATGGCAGCAGAGCTACAGGAGCTATTACGACATTAAGTTACTTCCACATTGGCTTCAATGTACAGCCCCGGTCATTGCCCATCCGTCCTGACCAGTGTTTGAGCATACAGTAGCTGCTTTAGACCATCAGTTGTTTTCCTCAGAGGAATGGTCGGTACAGAGTCAGTTATTAATGTTACTATGTACAACTAGTGTATAAATCCATATTATGGCAAGAAATGCTCAGTTAAGGGCAGAGAAAAAATAGTAAATCAGTACTTTAGGGAATGAAGGTCCATCAGAACTTGGAAATGTAGTCACCCATACCCATCAGATGCTATGGGGAAATGCTGTAAAGCTTGTCATCAATTACATTCATTATTCAAAAGTAGGCACTTATTTTCCTAGCTAAATCAAATTGTTTACTTTTTTGACTGGCATTGTATATGCAGTATGTACCTTCTTTAAAAACTTGATTTTCTTCCATGTCATGTTACATTAGATCCAGCATTTTATTCTGTTCCTATTTCCATTTGTGTTCCTGCCTGCCATTTTTTTTTTGTAAAGCACTTTGAGCAGCATTTCTTACAGTACTTTACATGCACAAAAACCCTCTGGATTTGTCCTTAAGGATTTTGTTCCAACGAGGCAAAAAGCATGTAGTGCACAAACACAAGCTTGCACATGGACTTTCAATGTTTGCTCTCATTGTGACTTGAACTTGGATTGCCATATGATCTCATCGTATGCTATTAACAATTTCCTTATTTTCTGGAAATGCTGAAAAGAATGATCTGCCGCAACTCTTAAAGTGCTATTTTAGGAATGTTTCCAGTCAGCATATTTTATTGCCAGTACTCTTAAAGCCTCTGTAAGGACATCTCAAAAATGAAGGGACATGAGACCTGGTGCCTCATTTATAAAGCTTGCTTATGTACAAAACAAGGCTGAAAACTTGTGTACGCTGATTCTTACGCAAATGATGGGATCAACAAGATGCAAACTTGGCAAGAAAAACTGCTTAATGCCATGCAAACTGACCCCCATCCATAAGTCCTATGCATATTTACAGTAGGTAAAGCCACTTAACAGCAAATTACACCTATAAATAGAATATAAATATACTTTTAAATGCTGAATACATTACAATGACTTCAATCTCAGCAGTTTCCTTGACATTGACACGATTTATCTAAGCAATCCATTGTGCGGCTGGTTCATATAATCATCATAATAATAATAATATATTTTATTTGCAACGCACTTTTTGTTCAAGTAATCTCAGAGTCCTAATACTGTATGTGGGTCTGTGAATATTCATGAGACATTTCGCATTCACCTTTTAAGGTGGAATGTAGGTGTGGACAGAGCAGTCTGTGAGGCAGAGACACGTACAAAAGCTTGCGTGCAGGTGTGTGCACATACGGTTTGATAAATCAAAATATTTTTTGGCATAAGTTGTTTATGGCTTTTCGCTGTATGCTACATTTCAGTGTGGCTGTTACACAAGGATTTATACATGACAACCTTGGGCTTTGGAAATTCATGGTGTTATATTACTATAAAACTGCATACAGTTACTGCAGTGATAAAATATAAATATTGTAAATAAAACAGCATTAAATGCAAAAAAAAACAAAAAAAAAAACAATTGGTTATCTGTTTCCTGACAGCTTTAAAAGCTTTGAAATGAAGTGATCCTCACCCTGCGTCTGTGTGTCAGACTCCTCTATGGTCCTTGTTCTCTCTGAGTGTTTAAGGGGGCTGGACACAGCTGGATTGGCACCTCTTCACCCGCAGGCAGAGGACTGAGGTGGAGCAAAGCTGGCGCACGAACAGGAGGAGGTGAAGTGGCTCTAATCTGCTCTCCTGGCATGAGGTGGCACAGGACCGGCCTGCTGTGCCATGAGTTATGTTGGCAATAGGCGAAGTTGGCACCCAGCTGTGTCTGGCTCAGTGCATCAGCCTCCTGCTGTGCAACAAAGAGGTGGGAAAGAGAGAAGGCACGAGACAGTCAGGGAGGTAGAAACAGAGACAAAAACTGTGATACAGGCACAAGATATATTCATATACATCTGATCAGAGATAAATAATGTCTCTGCAACCAATGTCTAATATAATCACATGAGTGAAGTTTCTTATGGCAAATAAAATCATAACATAAATGGCAGACTATGTTTGCCCTACCTGATACATTATGCCATGATATCCTTTAGGTGGCAGTGGGTTACACTGGTGAAATGTAGCTAATATGTTTACTCAGAATAAATTTAACATACTTGTACCTTAGAAATATGCTTCTTTATTCCTAAACATTTCAGAGAGAACTATTTTATTCCATTACAAACAGTATATTAAGATATTATTACATTACTGCACTATTAATCTACATACGATATGTATCTAAAACTGATTCCCTCCACATTAACATTATAAAGCTCTCATGTATGTCTAGGGCTGTCAAGTGATTAAAATCTTTACTCAGATTAATCACAGGGGCACTGTGGATTAATTTAGATTAATCGTGAATAATACCCATTCATTGTTTTTCATTTTGTGGGTGCAAAAACACTCATGACAGAAAGTGATACATACACTTACGGTAACTTGTGTTTATTTAAACAAAATAATAGATATAGTTTACAAAGAGCAAAATAAAATTGCAAAATTCAAACATCCCAACCACACCATATTTACCAACCACCCTTTTGTTCTCTTTTTTTAACAAACTAAAAAGCATATTAACGCATAGCTGCCCACCTCTTATGTACAATGCCACCTGTGATTGAGAACAATCTCACACAGAACAGTGGTTGCAGGAGAAGCGAGATATTTAGGTAGTTAGTGTTACTCACTGAAGTCCAGTTGTCTCATGTCAGGGCATATTTGGCTACAGCCAAACCCTCTTTCTTTAGTTTCTTTCCATTTTCATAGAGCCTGTGGATTTTTATCATTATGGTGCTTCTTGATGGTGCTTTGTACCAAGCATCTCAAGATGCAATTTGCAAAACCTTCATAAAGCCCGTGTCCTCGATGATATTAAACGGTCTGCTGTTTTTTACAATCCACCTGGCAGTTGTGTCAGTAAGTTTGTCAGAGGTAGACCTGCTGAGGCTCTGATGTTCAGTGAGGGTGATTTGGCACAAGCCAGGCATTGTGGTCGCTGAAGTGCTTGCAGAGGAATCCACAGCTAATGTATGCTTTGCTTTGATGTGGTACTTTAAGTAGTACTTCGGTAAAATGAAAACTCCCTCCTGCATAGCGTGCAAACTACTTTATGTCAGTTTATTGCTCTGTCGTTTTTTGTACTCAAACGTCCCATCAAAAGTACCAATATGCTGTTTGGAGTTGTCCATCTTGATGGAGTTGGTTCTACTACCAGATAGTTTCATTGTGGGATTTTGAGTTATGTACCAGTAACCAGAGGTTAATTCATGTCAGTGGGCATAATTGTAGGATTTTTGAGCTATTGTGCATTGCGCATGCGTTAATTGCATTAAAATTTTTAGTTAAATTAGTCATTCAAATTAATTGATCTGCATTAACGCATTAATTTTGACAGCCCTAGTAACAACATAACATTCTGCAGTAATATAAAATTTTGAAAAGAGCTTTTGACTGAATAAGAGCTACTGCTATTTTTTACTTCAATTTTCCTGAAATTGGTTCTGCATTTTTACTGAAAATGTAAATTGTTTAATTTTGTTTAATCCATTTTTGATTCTACACTGTAGTCTTCTTCTACTGAAGTAAATGATCTGTATACTTTCTCCAACGCTGCCTGATAATAGAAACGTACTTTTTCCTTCACAGATGTGGTGTGCAGTGGCAGACAAGTCAGTAAAAAGTGTGGCTCTTACAAAAAATCATGATGTATTATTGCAATTTTTAGTTTCAGACAGACACCAAATTTATCTTGAAATGACAGAGTACAACCACTTGCTCTTTTGGCCTATTTGTTATACTTTATTTTCAGCTTATTATGCATTTGAGAAAAGAGAGACAAGTAAACAGACAGGGACATAAAGTGGTATACTGTGGTCCCTCGCTATATCGCGGTTCACCTTTCGTAGCCTCGCTGTTTCGCAGATTTTTTTTTGTGCAATTTTCATGTTTTTTTTTTTTTTTACAGTGTATGAAAGCGCATTGAGTTCCATGTCCTGATTGGCTAAAGAAGAACCTATGCATTGTGTTCTGCATCCAGATTGGCTAAGGGACTGTAGGCCATTGTCAATCAGTCTCCTCCGTGCTGTGTCTCCTGTACAGTACAGAATGCGTTCAGCTCACCAAACTTTCACAAATGTTCGATCGCTAGCAGTGTGACTCTGAAGTGCTGTATGTTTGCAAGTTTCCTCTCCGATAAAAACCCACAATGTCGACGAAGGCCTTCATTGGAAAAAGACCGTTTTCACTTTTTCCATAGGAATCTACTTCGCGGATTTCACCTATCGCGGGTTATTTTTAGTAACGTAACCCACGCGATAAACGAGGGACCACTGTATTTATTTTTTAGGGGATCTGAAATGTTTTGCAGTCTTTCAAAATTTAGCCACAACTTCTGTTGACAAAGCAAGAGCAATAAAACTTTTGAACAGTGACACAATATAATTATTTCTCTTGATTAGGTTAGGTTTTTTCCCTCATGGTTAGGATTAGTTCTGTTATATTCTAAAGAGACTAACAAGGCAAAAAGTTAAGTGCTAAAAATAATTTTTAAAAATCTAATGGATGCAATATGGAATCTGTGCTAGTGGCACAGTGACATCGCCTCCACCCGTTGTCTGACCTCCTGAATGTCTCAAACCTACAGTACATCCATTGACCCATCATCTTCCACTTATCCTGGTCAGGGTCGTGGGGGCAGCAGTATAAGCAGAGAAGCCCAGACTTCACTCTCCCCGACCACCTCCTCCAGCTCCTCCGGGGGGTCCCACAAGCATTACCAGGCCATTTGAGAGACATAGTCCCTGAAGCATGTCCTCAGTCTGCCAAAGGGCGTCCTCCCAGTTTTGGCAACCAGGATTGGATCACCCAGGCCCCCGCTTTCAGTTGCTAAGCAAACCATACAGCACTGGACCCTTACAACCTTTCCTGCAGGCGGTGGGCGCACAGGAAGGCTTAGTCATAAGGCTCTTCTGAGTCTGGCCTGTTACCTCAGATCAATTTGCCTTGGGATACCCTATCTGTGGTAAATTGCCCCCAACAACATAGCTCGTAGGATCATTCAGACAGGAACCCTTCCAACACAATAAGTTGGTTATTTAAGGAGGGGTTAAACCTACTGTACATGTCAAACATATTTGAGACAGCAATATGACTGTCACTCAACTGATTTTATAACATCAAATAAAATCATGATGCAACCACAAATGTATTCATTCAAATCTACTGAAAAAACAAAACATAAAACAACATATTTATGATTTACATAAAAGTACATATCTAATACATTTTTCCCCTGAGGTGATTCATTTGGTCATAATCTTACTAAATAACATAGAAGAGTAGGATTCACGGTGTATACTGCAGCCAAATAACACGGGTAGATGGAGATGCTTTGTCTGAATTTTATTCACTTTGTCTAAGTTTTATTAACTTTGTCAAATTCAAGTGCAGTATATGTACCAGTAGACAAAGACCAGGGCTCGAAAATGAGGCCGGCGTGGAAGTTACAGTATTTAAAGCTGTAATATGCGTTTTGCTCTAAAAGCACTGGCTCTAATACAGTAACACAGAACTTATCTCTAACATATATGAATTGATTTTTTTATGAGTGATCATGATTTTGAATGTTTTATTTGAGCTCTCTAATAGGTGAGCTGAATCTAGTTTTAATTTATTTCTTTAATAACCTTTGAAGTCTTCCATGCCTGTCTTTGACTGACAAGGCAGCCCCGCCCCATGCCTGTAGCTTCTATTCATTCAACAAAACACATTTATTTCCTGACAGGCAGCTTGACTGTAGTTGTGATTAAGAGCTTATGTTACAACACTCTAAAATGACTTGGGTTAAACAATACTTGATGAAGTTTTATTGAGTGAGTTTTTTAACTTAATTTAACTGTGTGAGACCAAGCCGGGGGCATCCAAGATGGAGATCATGGCTGATCTTTTCTGCAGATTTAGGTGTCCTGTCAGCTTTCTGGGTCTGAGTGTAGTACCATCAAATGGCCACTGGGGGAATCAGCTGATTTAAGATTCCATGTGTTGTGATACATCAATGGCTAACTGCTCACGTGGCTCCACACCACTTGTTGAAATGTGGTCACGTCTGGCTTTTGGCTCCACATTGACTCCAAGATGTCAACCAGGAAGTCACAACCCAATTTGCCTTTAACTGGAGTTCAGAAACCAATGGATAACATCACAATTACTCTGTCACTAGTATACGCTGTTTATGGTCAAGAGATTAAAAAAAAATCCTGAACACAATTAGCAGCTGTTAAAATACAAAAGAAAGATATGTATTTTATAAACTGAACTTTGCTCATTTGCATATGTATTTTATAAACTGAACTTTGCTCATTTGCATGCTTCCTTGCACATTACCTCAGTAAGAAACTGGTTACAGACTTCTACATGACATATGTACCAAGAATGGCTGCTTTGACACTTTTGAATAAGGGATATGTATATCCAGCAGAGCAAAAAAAAGCCTGCCTTGTCCCAGAATCCCTTCTGACCTAAATAGGCCAATATGGATACAAACTCCATTTCCTCCATTGAGCGCCCCACTGCCACGGCCTGTCACGCACGGTTAGCCCTCGATTGACTTAAGGCTGGATCCTGCTGGTTGGAGCTAGGAGGGAGCTAACTACTGTTTCCCTCCCACCAATTTAGAGTCCACTCAACCCTGAGCTGCTCAACTGGCACCACAAACACTGATCTAAAAAGAAGTTATGGTGTAATACAAAGACTAGCCCTTGTATATAACACCCACAAAAAAAAAACAGACTAATAAGCCGGGTAACAAGACTGGAGATCAACAGAGTAAAACATTCAAAGTACTTGTGTTTCCCTTAAGCTATAGTTAAATACATCTGACAGAGAAGTAAGGGTATAGAAAAAACCTTGCTTACAATCTGACTCAGC
Source organism: Pseudamia nigra (assembly GCA_029823295.1). NCBI lineage: Eukaryota > Metazoa > Chordata > Actinopteri > Kurtiformes > Apogonidae > Pseudamia > Pseudamia nigra. The sequence goes on along the minus strand of JAQQAE010020043.1, from coordinate 2,132 downwards.
TTCTACATTCACTGCAGGTTTTACACAACTTCAGCATGTAAAAAAGTCAATGGTTTTAGCTCACTAAGTACACACAGCTTTTCCTTAGAACACACTTTTGAACAAGGTTGTAGAGTATGAGGTTTTCATAAGATCACTAATGGAAAAAGACAGCAAGAACACACTGGAGATCCTCCTTGAGTTTGTAGTGTAAAAAGAGAAATTCAGTGACAAGAAACACCCATAGCAGCCTGACAGTGGTATTTTAAGGCTTGTTTCACTAAAGGTTTTTTAGTTTGAAACAAATAAAAGTCACAACAAGCTGCACAGTAGGATGATATTCACTGCTGGTTCAAAATTACAAATGTACTGTAGTTATGAATCACTTCAATAATAAATAATTATTACTGTCATCATGGTATGAAATACAATATGGCATAATGGATATGGTTAAAATAAATAACATTTACTTTCAGTTTGAAAAACCAATATCCTTTCAATTCTGTCCCCTGTTGACTTCATACAGTTTTTCACAAGTAAAATAAATAGAGTAGTGCCCCGGATAACTAATTTAATCCATTCCGGCGTCACGCTCTGTGTCCGAATCATTCATTATCCGAAGCGACTTTTTCCATAGGAATACATGTAAAACCAATTAATCCGTTCTGGACCCACGAAAACTCCCATATAAAGTCTGTATTACACACCCCTACCTGCACAGTTATTCATTATTATTATTTGAAAAGGAGGTTATGTTAATTATTTGAAACAGAATGAATGAAATTAGTTATGAAAAGGATTTAGAATATATTCTTACCTTGGCTTATGACTTGGTAGTGTGTCCGTGGACACCGCACACGTCCATAACTATAAACAGCTCAAGAAACCGGAGCTGCCGGTCGTAGCACAGCTCTAGCGTGTTTACGGCTACTGTTGTTAGCTACGGCTAAAAACATAGCTGGCTCCGGAGTGGCGTTAACTTACAATGGCAGAGGCTAGGACACACAGGACCACGCTGTTGGGTTCTGCATTGAGGATTTGAGCTGATTCATAGATGCCGATGGTGAGGCAGTCTTGTTTCGGAGCCGTTTCTTGTTTCACAGCCGGCCAGCGCTAGCTGGCTGTGAAACAAGACGTTGTATCTCGCATTCCACATGCAGCAACACCTTATTGCGAGTTTTCTTGTCCCCACTATCATTCTTCTTAGGTCCCATGATGAAAAGCACAAAATGAAGTAGCATTTTAAGTGAAAAAGGGCTCAGGTACGCGTTTTACACTTGATCAGAAGGACCTGGATGTTTACGTTCTGCTGAGAATGTGAGAGCACGCTTGCACTTCCGGGTCCTTCTCAGCCAAGACCCAGAAGTGACTTTTTTTGTTATCCGGTTCAAATTTTGTTGTCCGGTTCATTTTTTTTTTTTTTTTCCCCTTTGGTATCAAAATTTTTTGTTGTCTTAAGCGGTCGTTAAACGGGGTACCACTGTACCTACTCTTCCATTGTTTTTGTTCCTTTTTCTGCAGTACAATACTGTTCAAATAATACTCATGAGCGTATGGTACCACACTATGCTCCAACAATACTTTTATGCAACTTGCATTGGTGCAGACCATCTTTAAGTTGTTGACCCATTTCTTGTTCCTTGAAAAATGCCTTTGTGTAATTCTGAAATGTACCTTATTTTTTACATTATTATTATTTTTTTGCCTTTGGGGGTTCAGCACTTACAGTGGATATATAAAGTCTAAACACCCCTGTTCAAATGCCAGATTTTGGTGGTGTAAAAAAATTGACACCAGGATAAATAATTTCAAAACTTTTTCCACCTTTAATGTGACCTATAACCTCTCCAACGCAATTGAAAAACAAACTGAACTCTTTCAGGGAGGTGAAGTAAAAATAAAAAAACTGAGATAATGAGGTTGCATAAGTGTGCACACCCTCTTATAACTGAGGATGTGGCTGTGCTCGGATTTAACCAGTTCCATTCAAACTCATGTTAAATTAGTCAGCACACACCTGTCACCATTTAACGTGCCTTTAATTAACCCCAAATAACGTTCGGCTGTTGTATTACACTTTTTCTGACATTTTTGTAGCCACATCTTCCAGCACAAGCCATGGTCCACAGAGAGCTTCCAAAGCATCAAAGGGA
>JAQQAE010020042.1:0-10788 GCA_029823295.1 Pseudamia nigra | reverse complement strand
ATAGATAGATAGATAGATAGATAGATAGATAGATAGATAGATAGATAGATAGATAGATAGATAGATAGATAGATTACGTCAGCGCTAGCTTAAAGTTTAACGAATAAACCTTAGCCTACCGTTTAAACCAAAACAACATTTTTTCAACCGTTTTCAAAGTTTCAATATCTACATTTTCAATTGTGCCAGCGGCTTAATTAACTCACTCATTTCGTCAAAAATCCAAACTGTCAAATTTATGATTGGACTGCACGATGAAAAATGTGGTTGTTGCTAATTTACAGAGAAAATATTTTATACTCACAATTTCAAAACCCTTCTTGGTCTTCTGTCCTCGGAGCCAAACGCGACAGAAAAGCAATAAAGAGCAGTTTTGTGGTGGTGTTTTAACGGTGCCTTCCTTTTTCCAGCTGCTTCCATACAAACCCCGTTAGCTGTCTGAAAATATTGCATTTTATATCAGTGATTGTGATTAATATTGCATTACCTGCATTTCAAATTTCGGTTTTGGAAATGCAGCTTAAGGTGAAGCCCTGGAAAATGAGAAAAAAATCGAGCAGTAGACTAGAATAGGCTCGGGGAAAAAAATAAAAAATAAATAAAAAATAATAAATAATAAAAAATAATATATATATATATATGAGGAAGGGAGTTGGTGTCAGGGTCATTTTAGTTAAAATAATTCGTTTTTCGTTTACTTTCTTTCATTATTTGTTGTTTAACATCGCCCTTGTGTTATTGTGACTGTGAAACTTCATTAAAGGTTTATTATTACACACTTAGGTCAGTGGCGAATTTACGAATTTGTTTCTTCTGTTTTAATTTTACCATTAAATGTAATGGCGCCTAAAATCCAGTTCGCACATCTTTTTAATATATACAGTAATTTAATTATATCTGACAAGTCAATGTTTTATTATGTGAAGTTAACCTATCTGATGTTTGAAAGTGTTGTTATTTTATTATTATTATTATTGTTATTATTATTATTATTATTATTATTATTATCTTAGGACTATTCTTTAAGAGCTTTTGGTCCAGGTAAAATCCAGCAGCAAATGTCTTGCACCAAAACACACTTTAAAAGACACAAAAAATGGTACAAAAATATACAAACAACCCTCTTTAAATGATGTCAAAAATAGTATGAAAAAAAATTACTCCACAGTTACACGTTACACCATAACATTGGAAAAAACGTCCTAATGGTCTTGATTTTAGGCCCAATCACACAGAAAACCCGAGTTTTCTTTCTTCAGTTTATTAGAAGATTGCTGGAACACACCTCCCTGTTAAATTTGGCTTACAGGATGAATAGTACCAATGAAAGTAAGAGGACAACAGAGGAGAGTGGAGAAGTTGTGAGAGAGGGAAGGAGACAGTGGGACATTTCCATGATGCACATGTCGCCTCAGTTTGTAAACATACTTGTGCACAAAGTAAAATATTACTTACACAACGTTTCCGTAACAATTAACACGACAAACAACGTGGTGATCTTAATGTGAAAACAGGCATTAAACAGTGACTTACACCATCCACAAAACCAGGTCTATCAGTAGCAGTGATTCTTTTTCCAATGCATAGTGTTTGCACTGCAAACTGAAACACATGAAAAAAACAACTCTTTATTCTCCTCCAGGACGCAGGCAATGCTCTCTGAATCTAGCTGAAACTTTTTGTTTTGATGCCAATGGTGGATAGACCCTCGAATTTATTTCCAAAACGCAGGAGCTCCTCAGCCCTGACTGTGATAAAGTGATGTCTGTATATACAAAAACATTTCGACATGACCGATCTATTAACCTAAAAGGTCTTTGTGCAAATTCAAAATAAATATATCTATAGATGTGACAGCCTAATGACAGCTAAATTACTGCCCGTGAATTCGGATTTCATGCAGGCCTAATTTTCTGTTAGCCATAAAAGTTTGCAACTGAATTTGAGTTTATAGCAGCCTCCAAATAAGAAGAAATGAACAGATGAATAAATGAACAGATTCATGAATTATTCTATACCAACAACGACAAAAATCAAACCAAAAACACAGCTCAACAATCAATGAGGTAATTCGTAAATGGCTATACTTCAAATAATAGGCCTATTAGGAGAAAATAACTCGCTATTGTATCAAGCAAATTACCTCTTTCCACATTTTTAAAAGGCAATGTTGACGTCGCTAAACTTTTCCCTCGTAACAACTGAGCGAAATGTGTGTGTAATCTGTTATTTGCATACTTCACATTCACCGATAACGTGAAAATAAACAAGATATATGAAGCCTCATAAAATGGGTATCTAAAGCCCATTGTGCACCAACGTGTAAAATCGCTGGAGACAAAAGACTGAAAATGGTGTCTTAGTGTCCCTTGGTCCCCAAATTCAGTCACACAACTTTTTTTTTTTTTTTAATTTTCTTTGCCCATCAGTGAGCTGCAGAAAATTTCAACCTCTTCTGCTTCTGTCTTTGGTTACAAAACCACACACGCACCACGTTTTTTTTCAGGTCCAACTTTTCTGCTATAGCCGCTATTTTCTCGGACGACGGCCGAGGCTGGACGGCGAAGTAAGCCTCCAGAGATCTCTTTTCTGGGGCCGCTATCGACGTCCTCTTGCGTTTCTTTTCCCCTCCGTTGAAAATGTCAGGTTTGCTCATTTTCTCCCTCTGGGCCCCCTCGGCCTCCTCCAGCCAGGCCTGGAGAATGGGTTTGAGCGCAATCATGTTGTTGTGAGACAGAGTCAACGACTCGAATCGACAAATTGTACTTTGGCTCAGTGATCCCACGCCGGGGATTTTGAGATTAGCCAGAGCGCTGCCCACGTCCGCCTGGGTCACCCCCAGCTTGATCCTCCGCTGCTTGAAGCGCTCCGCGAAAGCCTCCAGCTCCCTTGGGTCCGTGTCCGAGTCATTGATGGAGGGGAGTCCGGTGTTTGTGAGCCCCGGGCCGCCTTGATTCCCTCCGTGGTGGCCTGGTAAGAGCCCGTGGTGGGTGAGAGGCGAGTTCATGCTCATAGCCTGGTGGGACAGGTGACCCAAGCCGTGCATGTGGGAGTGCGGGTGGGCAGAGGAGGTGGAGATGAGTCCTCCTCCGCCGCCGCCACCTCCTCCGCCACCGCCGCCTCCTCCACCTGCCCCGTCGTGCGCCCCGGACATCAGGGCCAGGGACGGCGAGCTGATGTGGTCCATAAGGTCCGGGGGCTCCAGGTTCTGATGGTGATGATGGTGGTGGTGGTGGTGATGGTGGGCCAGTGGCACAGTGGACGTCGACGAGCATGGCACCGTGCTCATCGTGTGGTACGTGGCGTCGGGCTTGAAGGGGTGCGTCTTTCCCTGGGACACGGCGATGTCCACAGCCGCCAAAGCCTCAGCCCGGGCCAGCAGGGTCTCATCCAGACTGGCAAAGATGTTACTCTGTAGCTGTAGGGGAAGCATTAAAAGAGAAAGGCGATGAGAATAAAGAATACGCAGTAGAAAGGAAGACAACAGAAAAAAAGAGAAAAAAAAACATAAATAAATGTAGCCAACGTGTTAGTCGGAACTTTTTGCGACACTTAACACTGCTGGATTATTCCTTGTGAAGTCATTAAAAATAATACAAAAACAGTAACGCGTGAACATGCTTTCAAAGAGATCACAGACTCGTCTTGTGATTGCCGTGGAATACATGAAAAAAACATTAAGTGAGCGCCAGGGCTGGATGTGCCTTGGAGCAGCCCTTGTTTTTACGCACAGACAGCGCTCAGCTACACGCAGCCCAGGCACGAAAAAAAAGACAAAGTCAAAGTTTTGGGGGATAATATACCTGTGGAGTTTGTAGACAGGCTCTCCTTATCGCCTCCGAGCTGGAATGCAGGGTGGTGTACTTGTGCTCGGGTAAAGAGGGGTGCATGGCGAAGTGCGGCTGTTTGCTGTTCATGGACATCATCTTGGCGAGCTTCTCCAATTAAAGTGCACAAGGAAAAAAAGAGAGGAAGCGGCTACAAGAGCTGGAAAATAGTCATAGATACACAGTGATCCTTTGCCTCTCCAGTAACGATGCAGTGTGGAGTTCGCTGTGTAGTGCGCCGAGTGGAGCCTTGAGCCCGGAGATCACAGAGATGCCTGCAGTCTCTCAGACGCACTTATCTGTCTACTGTTTCCCACTGCTGGGGATGAGAGAGGCTCTTACACCTGAGCGCCTCAGATCTCGTCAAGCCCGGGCTCGGCTGCTCTCGCGAGACATAAACTGCCAGAACAGTGAACAGGCTGACATAAAAACTGCTCACAGGGGCAGGCTGCAACATCTGGAGACTAGACGCCTGTGTTTTTAAGCGCTCACGCCACTGTATATGCAGCCACGAACAGGCCTTTATTTAAAGCATACAACGCAGGTTTAATACTCTTTATTTCACAGAGTGTCCATTATAAACTCACCTTTAAACATGAAGTATATTTAAGTTCATTTAAAGCAATGTTGACATTAAAAATTGTCAAAAAAAAAATCAGGATTTGATGTCAATTTTATTAAGACAAAATCTCATTTACTGTAAGGAAGATTAATTATGTGCAGTATTAGCAAAATGTGCATTTGTCCTCATATAAAAACATTCAATTGTTGATTTTCTTTGTAAATATAGCTTATATATATATATATGCCTCTAATAAAACTATGAAAAATTGCAAAATAATAACATTGTTGTTGTTAATTGTACTAGTTTGTTCATTTTTGTTCATGTCCTTGACTATTTTAAGGAACATTTTGTCACTTTTCTTTTAATTATTTTACTTGATTGTCTTTAAGGATTTTGTTCCTTTTTGCTCAGTTTACTTATTTTTGTTCATATTCTTTAATTTGTTATTCATTTTGTTGCTCAATTTATCCATTTTTCATTCATTTTCTTATTTTATTTTTTTCACTTGTATCAGCACTTTCTACATTTAGAGAACATGCAACTGTTCTCCAAAAATCATGCAGAATAATGGCATTTGTATTCATAATTGGATTATTTTTGTTCTTTAATTCATTTAGTTCATTCCATGGATTAAAAAAGTATATATTTTATTTTGTTTGGGGGGGGGGCTTTTTAATTTTATGACTGTTGTTCATTTGGGAATCATTCTATTGCTTTCTTGCTCACTTTGCTGTTTATTTTGTTCAAATTTAGCATTTGGTTCAGTTATTGTTTTCTTAATTTTTTATTAGTGTCCAATTTGTTCATTTATATTCATTTTCTTGGTTAATTTTGTTCATTTTCAATTCATGTCATTTTGTGTATTAGTTCACTGTTGCTTATTTTGCTCATTTTCTTCAGTACATCTTAATTATCTTTATTCATTTTCTTAATTTGGCTCAATATTGCTCAATTTATTCCTTATTTTGTTAATTTTTACTCATTTTCCTTCATCAATGTGTTTATTCTTATCAATTTTCTTGACTGTTTTGTTCATGTCTGGTCAGTATGAGTTGCGTTGCTTTGTGTTAATTTTCTTGATTATTTTTCTTTTGTTCATTTTCTTGCTTATTTTGTGCATTTTCATTGCTGTTTTGTTCCATTTTTTGTTCCCTTCATGCAGTAAATGCACAAAATGATGCATTAACAATTCACCATAACACAGAAAATCATCAGTTTTACATAAAAATGACTCAAATATCTTCCCAATGTTCAAAGCCTACATCCTTGATTATGTACTTATATATATACATACACACACCTGTGTATATATATATATATATATTTTTTTTTAGAGTGGTTTGACTTTATTTGGCCATATTTAATATGCACAGACCTCAGTTGGGCCACTGTATCGCTGTTTAACCCTTGAAAACAGTGACACGGGTGTCTCATCATTAAAGCCCATCATCACCAGATGAGCACTAAACAAATTGATTTAATACACCAGCGTAACCTTGTACACAGTCTTTACCTAAATTAATTAATCCCAATGAATTAACACTTCATTTATTCAAACCACAACGGTTGCCCAATTAAAATTTCATGCAGCGATTAGAGGTATGTGAAATATACATGATATCGTTAAATTTGCATAATAAATAAGGTGCTTTGTGCTACATTAGAATGACTGTGCATGAGGTCTCTAATGTGTGTCATTATAGGTTAGTAGATGCTTTCATCCACATGACAGGCTGTGCTTTCCACATTTTAGTGCCAGCATATTTATAATTGGCTGTATTAATGCAACAGTACAAAACAGCAGAGGTGGGTAGTACTCAAGTACATTCACTGCTTTACATGTACTTCAGGAGTGTTTCCCATTAAAAAAAAAAAAAAAAAAAAAAAACTTACTTGAATAGTTTTGCAGAATATGTATTACTCTTACTCAGTTATACATGTGATTAAAAATGTACTTCTGCGTTAAATAGGTTGAAATAAAAAATGTAAAATAAAACTGTGAACAAAGTAATTGAGCAAAAACAAAATATGGAATGAATACACTAAACAAAAAAGGTACAACAATAATCACGAAGGAATAAAATGAACAAAGTGTGCAAAAAATTAACAAAATTATCAAAAAAATTTAAACTGAACAACACTTTCCAAGTGAATTGTAAAGTTAACAATTGTAAGTACAACTCAACAAAATAAAAAGAACAAAATAATTAACTTACCGAAACAGAACACAACCAACAAATTGAACAAAGTCACAAAATAAGCAACAATATAGGTTAAAAAAAAGATCAAATAAGAACAAACAAGTAACATTATTGGTTAAAAAGAGAAGGGCACAAAATAAACAATATGGAAATAAAAAAAAAAATTATATATATATATATCCTTGCTTACAGTCAAAATATTAAAGTTGTAGTAAATTCCATGTTATGAAGTTACTCATTACTTGAGTAGAAATACTTTTTTACTCTTAAGTAATGTTTGAGTACTTCTACTTGAGTCATTGGAATTATAAAGTAACAATACTTTTACTCGAGTACTGTTTCCTTACCAAGTAATTAGTAAAGCATCATGATCAGACATTAAAATATCCTAAATATCCTAACACTAAAAATACATTTCACAATGTCCATTAGAGTACACAGAAAGTTTTATGATTGCATGATTTTTTATTTTTCTAGACAAGTTTGCCATATTTTTTTCAGCCTTCAGTACAGCTGTCACAATGATGTCCATCTAAGAGTCAAAGGTTTGTGTTAGATGATCAATGCATTTAAAGACAGTTAATATTCCATCCATCAGGTATACTTTAACAAAAACAGCAGAGATGTTTACCCTTGACCACTTGGACTGATTTTTTTTAGACTGTCACATTAGAACTGTCCTAAACAACTGCTCAACTGCCACTGACACCTAATAGTAGATGCACAAAAGCTCAAAAACTGCCTCTTACTCTCAATTGGCCCACTAGAGACAATTATCTAGACATCAACTGGGACCTAAACACATCACTCTGGATCCTGCATTGAGAGCTGAAGGGTTCAAAGCCTTCACATCAGCTTGGACAGTTTTGTGGGACTGTTTGTGCTAAAGGGACTGCGAGACTTTCTCTTTGTTGGCTGACTCATGTTCGGTGTGTGCCTGTCCTTTGTGTTCACAGGTGTTCCAGTGCAGTTGGAGGAGCAGGAAGGCTGAACAGGATCGTGTTGTTGAGGGCTGGAGGTACCATCCTCATTCGCATCCAGTGGATCAAACAACAACTCAAAAGACAATTCTTCGGTCTGAGAGGGTCCATCACGCAGTGAGACGCTGGCGCTGCTACCATTCCCCAACATCAACGCAGCTGAGCCTTTTGGACCCTCTTCATCATTTGAGGTAGAATCTGTCGAAGTAGATGGTGGGAAGCTCTGTTGGTCGCATTCCATAGCACGTTTGCCATCACAATTTGGCAGAAAATCAGAGCCCGCTTGTGGTTCTGGGACAAGCGTGTTGTCCAAGTCTGCAGGAGACGAGGATACAAGGGAGAGTTGCGACCCCCGACTGCTAGAGCTCTCTCCGTCCAGCATCATTGAGTCCAACTCGGAGATTTTATCCAGGTAAGCTGCATCCATGGAGGCTTCGCTGGACATCTGGAAGCTCTCAGGATCATCGCCAGAGAGATTAGCAGATGTGGCTCCTTTAAGTGAGCTTTTGTTACTCAACCCAGGACAGGACTGGACAGGTTTAGACTTTTGCCACCCACCCCAGAGGAGAGACTTTGAGGCTTCTGTGCCAGCATTTGGAGATAAGTCTTTGGGGACTTTGTTGTAGCTGCTGAATTGGCTCTCTCCGTTGCTGCTGCTTTTGCCAGGACTTGTAAAGTTACCAAAGTCAAGCTTCCTCATGTACGACATGGGCTTGAATGAGACTTTCTTCTCGCGGATTCTGGGGCTTCTCAGTGTCAGGGAGCGAAAGGCATTGGAAGGAGTAGAGGGCAAAAAGTCAGAGGTGGCGTTTTCCAAATCCTCACTTTTCTTAGTCACAGGTGTGTGATCCGCAGATGGCACGAACAACTTTCTGGCATATGTTTGGGATTCAACCTCTGGATTGCTACAGATTGACTCCCTTTCTGTGTCACTCAAGCTTCTCATCATCATGGTGATTTTGTGTTGTGTAAAATCTCCGGGCCCGCCAACGGCTCCAGTCTTGCTCTCTTCCTGGACTTCAACCTGTCGGGATTTTCTAAGACGAGACTCGAGGTCTTCAATGTACTGGTCACTGCGGTCCAGAGCCCTCTTCAGGTGGTCCACCTCACGTTCATACTGCTGGATTTTGGCTTCTAGAGCTGCCACCGTGTAACGACCAAACCTGGGAATAGAGATCATTTTCTGTTTTCAGCACAAAAGTACAAGCACTATGTAACCAAAATCACCATGACCCATTCAAATATGCATCTAATGTCACATTTTGATCAATGTACAATGTGCCTTTAGTAGCATAGGTTTGGCTTGAAAAGGATGGAAAAACAAATAAAAAGTCTCTTGAAATATTACTTTAGAAAATAGTGTCTTTTTCTACAGTTTGAAACTAATTTCCATTATCAGGCTGGTTATTGCAAGAATTTGCAAATCATGATAGAAGTCATTTAATAAAGAAAATTGCATCAAATATAAGAAAATGTTTGTTACAGTGGAAGAGTTAAATGTTTGAAGATAGATTACAACTCTGCCAACAAGATATGAAATTTATGAACTTGTTCATTGATGTAGGGTTTTAGAAAATACAGTACGAACAAAGACTAGTGTCACAATACCCAGCTGTATCAACATTTTCTTAAACTATTAATATCAAAATGTACCAGATACAGCACAACTTAAGATCCATTTTGAGTGACACTAGCTGCAGGGGTATGCATTCAACACCTGCAGATTTTGTCACTTTCCAATTTTATATGCAGGTTTAAAAAAAAAAAAAAAAAAAAACGGCTGCTGATAAACCTCCCATTGCACCTCGAGTTTCTCCACATAAAATATAAATTTGAACATTATTCGATGATTGAAGATAAATATTCTAGGGATGCCAAAATTAAACATGTTAATCAAGATTCATTCATTTGCATGATTAATTTGATTAAAACTTAAACTCAACACATGTGCAATGCACAATTGAAAACGGTGCAGTGCCACCAGAAATTGTGGGGGCACTCTAGCGCAGTACAGCTCATATTGCGGATGAATAGAAGGAAAAGAACAGATGCAACATAAACACTGAAAGATTAACAGAAATGGCTCAACATTTGAGGAGAGTCTGTGCCATAGACTGTATATTAGTGTCATCTTGGACAACATCTTCGAGCCAAAAACAGGATGCAACCAAATTTGGGTTAACGGCAGCGGTACCAGTGGAGCATAGGGAAAGCTAACTAACCGCTAGCCTTTAGCTGCTAGACGAGCTAAAACTTCACTAAGCAGCACTAGACAAATTCATATAATGGTGCTGTTCATGTAAACACTCATTCACAACTGCAGTCAAGTGTACAAATGTATCTCAGAAAAAACTATGCCCATATTGAATAAATGGAGGACACGAAGGTCCATCCCCACCGGAAGACTAGTTACTAGAGGTCGACCGATTATTGGCCGGGCTGATTATCAGCGCCGATATTTGGAATTTTGACGTATATCGGCATTGGTGCTTTATTATTATTATTTTTTATAAATCTGACAGGCCGATAAAGAATTTAAAAAACTGGGTTATTTCGGCTGAGGTGCCCCCCTCTCTCTCTCCTGTCCCTTCTGTTTCCAGCATTGTTCCGCCCACGGCGCCATCTGATTGGTTAAACAAGCCACAGTATGTATAAGCTGTGTGTGTCCTCACACACATACACACGGCAGAGAGGGAACGTTTTCTCATGTGGAGAACTTAAGCTACGGAGAGCAAACATGTGTGTCGAAGGTAAACACAGAAAACTCTCCAGAAAATGTAATAAACATCCCAGTGCTCCATGACTCACAACTACCACAAACATTACAATGTGCAGCAGAATAGAGCGGAGTAAACATTAGCTGCCACTAACGTACCTCCCGTATCTCTTACGTACCTCCCGACATGTCTGAAGTACTTGGAAGTAGGTGCTAATAATATCGGCAGTCAAACAGTCCGTGATAGTAAAAGCATGTGTGTGTGATTGAGAGAGAGCATGTAAAAAACTCAATTGAAACTCAACTTGTTTTCTTGTAGGGAAGCATGATAAGGTGGAGGCTGATTAGGTTTTACCATACCATTAGTTAGCGCTATTTTCATTCATTCTGAAACAGAATGAATGAAATTAGTTCTAAAAAAGGATTTAGAATGTATTCTTACCTTGGCTTATGACTTCGTAGTGTGTCCGTGGACACTGCACACATCCATAACTGTAAA
>JAQQAE010020041.1:0-10788 GCA_029823295.1 Pseudamia nigra | reverse complement strand
GTGCTTCTGTATATGATTTCTCCAGCCGTGGTGTCATAAATGATGGTATTATGAGGGGTATTTATTCAAGTCGGATTTATTCAAGTCCCCCTGTTCGTGGTGGCGTGCATTGTCTAGTCGCAGCGGATCTGGCAGGAGGAAATTTGATTGATTGATGAGATTTCAGCCTTGAATTGTGTAGAGATAATCAGCGATTATGATTGGCGCTATACAAATAAAAATTGATTGATTGATGAAGTAGGACATCACTGAAGGCCTAGGTGTGAAACGCACGGACCGCCACTGAGTTGCACAAATAATAATAATAAAATAATAATCACAATCTTAACTGCAATATCAACTTTGGTAATTTTGTAATAATCCCAAAAGGTTGCAGTTCAAATATATGGTTTTACTTGGAGATAAGTGGATCTACTTCTTAAGTCTTTATTGAGTTAATTTATTATTTTGCTAATTTCCTTGATTTTGTTGATAATTGTACAACTTTTTGTTTATTTTACTGATGATTTTGTGAATTTAGGTGGTTACTTTGTTCTTAATCCTGATTAATTTTATTCATTTTGGTGATGTTTTTCTTCTTTTTGTTCATTTTTGAGCATAGACTGGATATCAGGGGACATAGTGACAATAATGCAACCCATTCTGAACTTTGTGACCACTCTAGTTATGACTTCCAGTCAACACCTGAAGAGACAGTGAACCTCAGAAATCCAGGAGTAATCAGATTATTGCAATAATCGGATATGACATGTTTACATGCACTGCATGTATCACCATGTGATAACTGAAAACCCTGGTTTACATGTTTCAGTCCAGTATCAGATTTATTTTGGAGTACGTACATACATGGCGACGTTACACTCAAGCTGTTTCTTGTCATCGAGGAGATGGAGAATGTTGAGGGTTTTCATTTTATTTGAGATGACATTTGTCTTTTCTTCACTCCAGAAGTGGCTCTTTGGACTTTCCTCTGCTGCACGCTTTGTGTGCTGTCATTTTCTTCCGCTCACGTTGTGACTTTGTCACCTCCATTTTCTACGATTTTTTTTTCTACACATGGGCAGATATAAAAGAACAAAACAAATCAGATTACTTGGTATACAGTCCCCTCCAAAACCATTGGAAAAGCGAGGGCAATACCTTTTTATTTTTGTTGTACACTGAAAACATTATGGTTTGATATTACCATGAATATGACAGATCAGTATTTCAGCTTTTATTTCCAGGTATTTACATCAAAATTGGTTAAACAACTTAGAAGACAGCATTGTGTGTAACAAAAACACCAACATTTTAGGTGAGCAAAAATATAGGAACAAAATACATTCAAGTGAATTATACTTAATGTTAATTGCAAATCCAATAACTGCATGAAGCCTCCAAACCATTGACATCACCAAACTTTTGCATTCTTCTTTTGTGATGCTTTTCCAGGCTTTCACCGCAGTCTCTTTCAGTTGTTGCTTGTTTTGTGGGGTTTCTGCCGTTAGTCTCCCTTTTAGCAGGTAAAATGCATATTCAATAGGGTTTAAGTCTGGAGATTGACTTGTCCAGTCTGAAACCCTCCACTTCTTTCCCCTGATGAGCTCTTTGTTTTTTTGTGTGTTTTGGGTCGTTGTCTTGCTGCATAATGAAGGATCTCCCCATCAGTTTGGTTGCATCTCTCTTTAAATTTGCAGACAAAATGTTTCTGTAGAGTTCTGAGTTCATTTTGCTGCTGTCATCATGTGTTACATCATCAATGAAGATCAATGACCCCATCCCAGAAGACGCCATGCCAGCCCAAGCCATGACATTACCTCCTACCTCTCTTTCTCCCATGGACAACTCTCTGGTCTTCATGTTGGTTACACCTGTTTACCTATAATTGCAGTCTGAACAGGAAAAACTCAAAGCTCAAACTGAGAGGAGACAGTGCTATTTATTGTTAGAATAATCAGTGTAATAGGACAAAACACACCTGTCAGTCACATGTTCCAATAATTTTGCTCACTTGAAAAATGGGTTGGTTTGAACAAAGGGTGCTATCTTCTAAGTTCTTTAACTGATTTTGATGTAAACACCTGGAAATAGAAGCTGAAATACTGATCTTTTGTCTCATATTCATTGTTTGATGTCCAACCCTAATGTTTTTAGTGTACAGCAAAAATAACGGAATTGGCCTCACTTTTCCAATAGTCTTAGAGGGCACTGTACATGCATGAAGAAATCGGAGTACTGGGGAGAAATCTTGGTGTATTAATCCGATTTCACATAATCAGATAACTGCCATTATTGGATAATGCATATCAGATTATGCTGTTTACATGATCACTTCAAAAATCTGATAACTCCAGAAATCAGATAATGATCAGAGTTTTTGTGTGCATGTGAATGGGCTCAATGTTTGCCAAAATGGTGGGGCTGTGGCAGGTTGGTTGTTATGAGTAAGCTAATGCAGAACACCAGGTTATGAAGCACTACCTCACTGTCATTGAGGGGGCGTCCTCAGAGGGGGCGGCTGTGGTCAGTAGGTAGAGCGGGTTGTCCAGGAACCGAAGGGCTAGCAGTTCAATCCCCGGTTTCTCATGTCCACAGGCTGAAGTGTCCTTGAGCAAGACACTGAACGCCACATTGCTCCCAGTGAGTGTCACTGGTGTATGAATGTGTGTATGGATGGATGGGTGAATGGAAAGCAGTGTAAAGCGCTTTGAGTGCCGTAGGGTAGAAAGGCGCTATATAAGTGCAAGACCATTTACCATTCATTTTACAACATTAGTGTAGCATCTTAATTACAGCTACAAAGCCACCTGAGCTGTGTGGTGGAAAAAAAATGAGATTTAAGAAACAGAAGTGTGATTCTATGGAGGTCCGGGATGATCGCCATTAAAACATGAGGGTTAGGTTTAGAGGTTAACATGACCATTAACACCTGTAGACACCTGCTCCTGACCAGAGCTCGTGTAAGGTGGATTGACTGTCCCGTGGTGCGACCGATCCACATTCAAGATGGACTGACTATCCTGACACGTCCACATCTGTGTAAGTCATGGATGCTGTGTGCTCTGGGCTGAATAGGAGAGGTACTATCCATAATAAAATTTGCTGATGACACCAAAGTGGTGAGACTCATGTTAACAACAACCTGGTCTTGAACACCACCAAAACCAAGGAGGTTGTTTTTGACTTCCAGAGAGCCAGAAGGAACACAAAGTGCCTCCTAACCATCAATGGCGAAGAGGTGGAAAGAGTGGAGTCTTTTAAGTTGCCACATCGCTGAGGTTCTGACATGGTCAGTGAACACCTCCAGCCTGGTGAAGAGAGCTCAACAGACTCCTCTTCCTGAGAAGGCCTAAACTGGCTTGTCTGCCACCTCAGTTGCTCAGGAACTACCGGAGCATGATAGAGCATCCTCTCTTACTGCTCCATAGTGTGGTATGGAGGTGCCACAGACAAGAACAGGAGGGACTTGGTCTGGGTGGTGAAAACAGCACAAAGGGTCACAGGGGCCACACGCCCAACCCTAGACACTGTACACACCAACAGTAGAGTGGCAGGGTGTCCACTGGTGGACCGGTGGTCCATTGGTGGCTGAGTCGTCCATCTTTGGTTGGGTGTTCCTCCAGCGGCAGGGTGATCCACCAGTGACCAAACGTGTTTTTTTTTCTCTTTTTTGTCATTGCAGTTGTGCAGTGACAACAATTATAAGTGATGTGAGACAAGATTGACAATAGTTACAGTGACCAATTCCAGACAGCCTGTGAGGGACAATGAGACAAGACCAAGATAATACAAATAGACAAACTAGAAACAAAAATAAAACACAGACTGGTAAATAGATTAGATCAGTGGCACTGTATAGTAATTTACATTAATTAATGATGAGCATATATCCAGTGTTGTGACGACAATGATTTTTTTCCCCTGGTTTGTGAAATGGCATTTGATCAATCGTCGTATGTGGTTCAAATGCTTTTGATGTATTTTCCGGGTGAAAAGTCGCTCCGGAATGTTAGTTGCACGAGCCAAAAAATGCATAATGAAGAAGCAAAAAACGTGTATTAGTCGCTTTGCAGAACAGGTCGCATTTGTTTGGGGAACGCGTCAAGCGTGCGTCAAGCACGCGTCAAGTGCACGGCTCGCCTCCTTAGCGGCTGTCAGTGTGATGAACGCCCTGTAGTCAAATTTTTTCAAAATACAAGTCGCTCCGATGTATTTGTTGCTCCCCTAGCCAGACAAAGCAAAAAAACACAACTTGTAATCTGGAAAATACGGTAATTATTATTATTATCCAAGGCAATAAATGCCTGCCCAGCAGTCCCACACCCCCTCTAGCCAGCCATGGGATTAGATGCTCTGGGGGTCCCAGGATAAGTCCGTGGTTCATGTCCCCGAAGGACGCATCCCACCCCAAGCAGATCAACCCCATCTTTCTCTTTTTAAGATTTTTTTTTTAAAATTTGATTTATTTACTGTATTTCATTTGTTTTTTTTCCACTCTTAATTATTTGTCATTGTTTATGATGTGTATATGTGTTTTTGTTAACACTTAACTAGTGTGATGCATTAAAAGAAGCAGAGGCATGTGCAGCATAAACCCACCTAGGGCAGATGACCAAGGGGGGCTGGCACGAGCTCCCAGAGCCCTGTCACATCCATCCACAGCCACCCCTGGTGTATGAACGGGTCATCACAGCCCATCAGGAGCATGAGACCATGGCAGACATCTGATGCTGACGACAATACTCAATACAGTCAAGCACAACAACAGTTATGATGACAATAATGACAACAAAAATAATAATAATGAAAACTGTTATAAAATTCTAACAACAGAGAAATTGATTCAAGCTAAATAAACAAAGATGAATAGATAATGACAGTAACATTGAGAATAGTGACAATAATGATGACATTGACAACAAAAAATAATGACGATTAGATTAGATTAGAGTCGATTAGAGTCCATCTTAAAATACTTCTGGTCTGAGTGTATTCTGGCGCATTTGGCTGCTGCTACTCACCGGTCACTTTTAATGCTTTTAATGTGTTTTAGTAGCTCTCCTGGCTTTACAAACTCCTAATGTTGACCTCCAAGTCACTATTCTGGATTTTGCTGTCACTATTCCACCGTTCCGTGCCTGGTCTGCTCCTGTTCTCAGCTGTTGAGCTCCTCCGGCTCCGCTGTCACCTGTTGGAGCCTCCGCCCATGCTGCGCCAGCATCTGGACATTGCTTGCCTACCCCGCTGAAATTACATCCTTCGTGGCTCTCGCTGCAACTTCCATGTTGACAACTCCAAAACTATACAGTCCATCTGGTCCTGCTCACGTCGCCATCCGAGAACTACTGCCTGCTGCGGGGTCGACCATAGCTCGCTTGCCATGCTAGCTAGGCTGGCTAATGCTACTGTCAAGACTGACAACACCACTGTCAACTTTGGGCTTCTCAACATCCGCTCACTCACGAGCAAGGGCCACCTTGTCCAGGACTACCTTGTCGACCGTAAGCTTGATTTTCTCTGCCTGGTAGAGATGTAGCAGCATCTGAATGACTTTTCACAATTCAACAATGCTACTCCTTTTACATTTCTGAACCCCATGGCTCCGGTTGCGGTGGTGGACACCTGCAACTCCCTTCTTCTGTTTTTTAATGAGAAAATTTGAAAGATCCACCGGCACTTGTGTCCTATTCCCTCTTCTCTCACCCCCGCAGAACCTCTCCGCTACAGTTTGTCATTCTCCTCTTCAACTTCCTGACCCCTCTGCCATCTCTGACTTCATCCATAAATCCAAGCCATCCACTTGCCTGCTAGATCCCCTCCCTACAGCCCTGGTCATATCCTGCTTCCCCTCACTGCTCCCTCTCATCATTGATATCATCCACTCCTCACTCGCTACTGGTTTAGTTCCTTCATCTTTCAAAACTGCTGCTGTCTCCCCAATCCTCAAAAAACCCGGTTCTGATCCCAATAATTTCAATAACCTCCATCCCATCTCCAACCTACCTTTCATTTCCAAAATTTTTGAAAAGACTATTGCTTCTCAACTCCACTCCCATTTGTCCCACAATAGCCTGTATGAAGATTTTCAATCCGGTTTCCACCCCCACCACAGCACCACAACGGCCCTCCTGAAAATCACTAACGACCTCCTCATTGCAGCTGATTCTGGTTTATGTCTGTGAAGATTCTCAGTCATCCAGGTCATAGTATCCAAGACGTGTGGTTTTTCTTCTGTTGACTGGACTGGAAATTTGGTTTGAAGACGTTTTGCTACCTATCCAGCGAGTTTCTTCAGTTCTGATTCTGGTTTACTTTCCATTCTCATTCTCCTTGATCTGAGTGCGGCCTTTGACACAATCTCCCACTCCATCCTCCTCAATAGATTATCTTCCATTGGTATCACTGGCACTCCCCTTGACTGGTTTCACTCTTACCTTTCCGGCCCCACTCAGTTCATTCAACTCAAATCCTTCTGTTCTCAACTCTCCCATCTCCTCTGGTGTGCCCCAGGGCTCAGTCCTGGGGCCTTCCCTCTTCATCATTTATCTCCTCCCCCTTGGCTGTATCTTCCATATATATAATATTCTTTTTCACTGCTTCGCGGATGACACCCAGCTCTACCTTTCCACCAAACCTACTTCCACCCCCCCTTTCCTGACCAGCTGTCTTTCTGAAATTAAAAACCTGCTTCACTGCAAACTTTTTCAAACTCAACAGTGATAAAAACAGAAATCCTTTTAGCCGGCACCAAATCCACATTATCCAAAGTCAGCTTGTCGCTCCCTTCAGATCAAGAGTCTGGGTGTCATCCTCAATGGCTCTCTTTTTTTATCACTCTCACATCAATAACATCACCCGGTCTGCTTACTTCCATCTTTGCAACATCAATCGTCTCCACCCTTCGCTCACCCCCCACACCACCTCTATTCTTGTGCACAGCCTTGTCACTTCCCATTTAGATTAATGTAACTCCTTACCCTTTGGTCTTCCTCAGAAATCCCTTCATAAGCTCCAGTTGGTCCAGAACTCAGCTGCCTGCATCATCTCCAAAACTCTCTTCTCCCATCACATCTCCCCTGTTCTCTGGCAACTCCACTGGTTCCCGGTTAAATTTTGCATCGATTTCAAAATCCTCCTCCATACTTTCAAAGCCATCCATAACCTCGCCCCTCCTTATCTGTCTGACCTCCTCCACATTGCCACCCCTACCCGCTCCCTCAGATCCTCCTCTTTTGTCCACTTCGTTGTCCCTCCTGCCCGACTCACCTCCATGGAGAGCAGAGCCTTCAGTTGCTCTGCTCCCAAACTCTGGAACTCACTCCCACCTGTCATCAGAAACATTGACTCTTTCCCTCAGTTTAAATCCGCTCTCAAAACTCACCTTTTCAGATTAACATTTTCATTGTAATTGCCATGGTTTTATGATTGCTGTTAATTGTGTTGGTTTGCTTCTGTTGTGTTTTATTGGTACTGTTTTTAACTACTTCTGTAAAGTGTCTTGTGTGACCTGAAAGGTGCTTTTAAATAAAATTATTATTATTATTATAACAATAATAGTAATAATATTGATAATAACAACAGCAACAATGTTAGGGACGCTAGCTACACCTGATCCTACGTGTTGTACAGGACATGACTTGTGATCTGTCCTTTCCCGGGGTGTGTACACTTGGCCCAAAACTAGAGGGGGGTAAGTTTGAGGACTCACCAAGCACGTCTGCTTGCGGACTGGATGAGGGCGAACCCACGGAGTCCGTCCTTCCACATCCCTTTTGGGTCAACGGCTAGCCCGCTCTTGGATAGCTGGCTGTCGTTCAAAGTTTAAGGTGAATATATACAGAAGTAAAGTGTGATGATGTGGTCCTGATGTTCGGTTCTCAGTCCATGGTGCGGTGGCAGTCTCACTTCTTTCTCACAGCCGCCTGGCTCATTCTCTCCCAGGTGCTCCTTCTCGTCTCCTTCTTATCGCCTCATGTTTTCACAGTCACCTCCAATCCAGGCTAATGAGACCTCACACACCTCACATGAAATTCATAACCTGAAACCTTTTCGTTAGCTGGGACACAATTTTGGCAGAATTTTTTCGTTACCCAAATTTTTCATTGGTAGAAGTGTTCATTATCTGGGGTTCCACTGTAATAATAATAGTAACAATAGTAATAGTAATGATTCTTAGATGAGGGTGAAAAGTGGGATCATGTTTATAAAACATTGAGAGGGGACATGAACGCCATCTCTGACAATATCTTCTCCATGAGGGTTGCAGAGTTTGTTTTTAAAATAATTCTGTTGAACTATAATTCAAAAGCAATGTCTGATTTTCATTAGTTAATTTTCATAAAATGTTTATTTATTATTACTTTTGTCAGATTCAAGTTATTTCTGTGATCATTGTGGGTTTTTCTGTCATTAACAGCGGGGTACCAACAATTTTGTCCACGTCTGTACATGCAAAAAAATTGAATTGAAATTGAATTGAATGATATTGTTTTTGCTTTAAAAACAGGGGTGGCATTTAATAGATGGGCTGATGAATGGTAAGGCGGAGATTACGTTGTCGCATGCTGTCTGTTCAATATCTAACCATGGGCTGTCTGAATGTTTGGGGTGGATCCATTTGAATATGTACTGTAAGTGATTTGATATATGGTATTGATGAAAGTTTGGTGCTGAAAATCCTCCTTGACCCTTGGGTTTCTATAGGGTTGATAGTTTGACTCTAGGTATTTTATTTTTCCAGTAGTATTTATTGATGATGGAATCTAAAGATTTGAACCATGAAGAAGTGGGTTAGGATGGGATCATAGTGAAGAGGTAATTTATTTTGTGTAATATTGTCATTTTTAATGATGCTATTCTGCTGATTAATCAGAGTGGTAAGGTCGTCCAATGGAGGAGTAATTATTGTTTTCAGTAACTGGGTGTAATTGAGGATGAACAGCTCTGGCAAGCTGGAGGAAATGTTAAGACCTAAATATGTGATGTGACTAGTGCATAAAGGAATAGGTGGTGCATGGGCTGCCACATCCCAGGTGTCTGTGGAACAGGAGGACTGAGGATTTGTGCCAGTTTGTGGAGTAGTTGGAGATTTTTGAATATGCTTCTATGGTTTTAATTGTTTCCTGTAGTGATATCTGTGGCTTCTGTAAAAAGAGCAGTATGTCATTGGCATGTAACTGATTTTATGATAGTGATTTAGTGTTTTGATTCCATGGATGTTGGTGTTCTGATGGATAGCTGCACTTAAAGGTTCTATGAAATTGGTGAATAGTGAAGGAGAGAGTAGGCATCCTCACCTAGTCCCCCTGTGCAGTGTGAAAAGTTGTGATGTTAGTCCGTTTGTGATAGCAGTGGCTGAAGGTGCAGTGTAAAGAATCTTAACCCAATTAATAAATGATCCCCCGAAGCCAAACGTTTGCATTCTGGAGATGAGAAATGACCGGCTAACTTTATCAAATGCTTTTTCTGCATCCAGTGTGACAATGATGGACGGTATTTATTGTTGTGATGAATAGGTCACAAGATTAAAAAAGTTTGCAGGTGTTGTTGGATGAATGTCTGCCTTTGATGAAACCGGTCTGATTGGCGTGGATTGTGGATGCAATGATTATTCTATTCTGTCAGTGAGTGTTTTAGTAATGGTTTTTAAATATATGTTCAGGAGGGAGATGGGATGGTAATAGGATGGAAGTAATGGGTCTTTGTTGGGTTAGAGAGAAATTGTGGCCATGTTCATATGTGGAGGCAGTCCTGAGTGTTGTTTTATTTCAGAAATTACTTTATGAAATAGTGGAGATAGAATTGACCAGGAATTTTTGTAGAACTCAGCAGGGAAGCCATCAGGTCCTGGTGATTTGTGGTTAAGCATGAGACAGAGAGCAGTAGAAAGTTCTTCAGGAGTTATTGGAGCTTCTAGGGCTCCAATAACTCCTGATATTGATCCTGATATGAACCAAGATCCTGATATGATCTTGATTGAGTTGTGGTAAATTGATTTTGTTTAAGAATGAAATCATGTCTTTTTGATTTGGGTTATTTACTCCTTGTTATTTATTCCTTGAAAATAGTATTTCTTTCTTCAGGTGAGCTTGTTGGCTTCCCTGCTGAGTTCTTCATTATGAAAATAGATGTTTGTTCTTTATTCTGCTTTATTTGGCTTACCAAGTATTTGCCATATTTATTATTATGATGAAAGTGTTCTTGTCTGAGTCTATGTATGTGGAATTGAGTTTTTTTGTTCGGTATTTAATTTAATTTGTATTTTCTACATTCACTATGGGATTATTCTTTTAGGGTGCACTCAAACTGGCAGTTCATTCCGCACCTGGGCGCGTTTCACACCTTTAGCGTGGATTGTTTGAGTAATGTGAGTAGAAGCGAGCCGTGCTCTGGCCCGGGGCCTCAGCGCAGTTGGAAGAGGTGATCCACTGCACGGCATGGTTGGTCACGCACGCATACGAGCACGGCAACCGTACGTGAATATGATGTAAAATCGCTGTGTCATCTACTCATGTCAAAACAATGGTCAAGGCTTCATGAGTTGCTTTGATGCAGAGGTCTAGTATTTGCTGGAAATTTACGCAGAAACCTGTGTGCAGACCCACCTCAACAGAACACAGGAGAACGCAGAGGTGTACGCGAAAATGTTTGAGTTCCCCCAGAGCCGTGGCTGAACTACAACTATTGATCAGCACTGGGACAAGATGAAGAAGCTGTGTGAACAGCTTCCTCATCTTCATTTTATGTTTATGCTTTATTTTGTGCTGCACTTTAATTAAACAATTGTGTGAAATGTACAGCTTTGTA
>JAQQAE010020040.1:0-10788 GCA_029823295.1 Pseudamia nigra | reverse complement strand
CACATGATCATCAGTGCCAAATTCTACTCCTGCCATGGACATGTAGGGACCATAACATCTAGTCCTATAAAGAAGTCCAGCATGGCAGTGATTAGTTGGAAAATTTGCGGTAATATCAGAGCAAAAAGTTAAAGATAGACCACCACATTCCTTATAAGAGGGTCCAAATAAAGTGTTTGAGACCATAACAAGTCATGACAAAAATTTATTCTCTTCGTATTTTCAGATAGAAGTCCAATGTACTGTGTCTCTATAGGAAAAAGGCTTCTCGGCCAAGCGGCAGGATTACAACTTAAAAAAACGTTCGCATTGGCCTCACTGAACAGCCCGGGCTATTGCCCACTGGTTCTAACACGGGAAAAGTTACTAAACAGGAAGCAGTCATGCTGTTTTAGGACAATGTGCAAATTAATTTAATTCTATTGGTTTGCTTTTGGGCTTGCTTTGCACTACTATTCACATTGAAGTCTCTGAGAACCAGTGTTTCTTTACCGCAAAAGGGGGCATGTACAATAGCTACTGTATGACGTGTTGTTGGTTCAAAGTATTGGGACAGTAGCGCACTTAGGAATGCTGTTGGGAAACATCAATAAACAGTTTCCAGCATATAAAATTCTCCAAGAAGAACTTAAACAAGCACACAACCATGACTTATCCATAAGACACATTTAACGTATTTATTACATTCATATTTTGATCTCCTAATATGTGCTATAGTGGTTTCTCCATGTACATGCTATCATATTGATTAATGAGTCTAGTTTTACAGTATTACAATAGCTTAGAGTTTATTTCAGTTTAAATTTCATCATGGATTTACTTTGTTTTTGTAAGAGCGGGCAGGTAAGTGTTGAACTTCTACCTACTCCCATTTGGATTTAAAACATTGATGCATCTGTTTTGTTTTTGTATTTTATTCTGAATTAAAAAATAGTTAATAAATAAAAAATAAATAAATGAAGATAGACGTGTTTCTGTTCGCTGTTGTCTTTGTGTGGGATGACTGAATGAGGCTGCAGCTGTTTTCACAATGTCCTTTCCACTGAAGGACTGTGCGAGAAGCACTTGACCTCTGTACATGTCAAAATCTCTCATATGCAGATACGTGGATTAAAATGGTGAAATATGTCACACTAGGTAAATTTAACACATTTCACAATTGAAATAGCATGGATTAAAGTACAATTTTCTTTTTATTGAAAATATGCCTAAAACTTATCCAATAACAGTTTTTAATGACATGTTTATATCTGTCTAATACACTTCTAAAGTTGTGTCATCATGCATCGCACAGCAAATATGATCCCGCATTTTAAATTTAATGCCCAAATCACCAGCTGTCAAGGCAAATCCAGTGGAGTGTAAAACCACTCTGGTATTTGCTTCTGGAAATTGACTTGTAAATTGTTATTAATCTTGGAGGCCCGCTTCAAATGTACTTTCCATTTTCTTGTTTGTCTAGTGTTTTTAAAGTGACAGAATGAGACGTATGCAAATACAAACAAAAATGGTTCACACTGAAATTGAGTTGCATGTTTACTTCTTTACAGTGCATTTGTAACAAGACTTTAAGTGTAGTATTGGTTGTCACACAGTTTTTCTTCCATTTAGAGTTTGAGGATAGCCAAATGATTAGTTTTACAAATAAGTCAGCGTTTCACTTGCTGGTGATCAAGTCTGAGTACACTGATGAAAAAGGAGGACTTGCCCCATTTCTTTTGTACTGTTTCAGTGTTATCATCATTAGTGTCCAAGGTTATTTGCCTTCAAGTCAAAGAAAAGAACTTTCTTCCCCAAAAGAACTCTCTCTTTGCATAACAGCAACCCGAGATGACACCACAACACACCCGACTGCTGCAGTGTTACTTCCCTTAAGCAAAGTTTGCACAGAACTCCATTCATCTGAGCTGCATGCTTGAAGAGACTCCTTGCACTGAGATCTATTAGCACAGGTTAGCATCATAGTCAAAGCATTTTTCAGTCCCCTGGAGTGAGACTGATTATGCTGTATCACCAGTGAATCATGTATCCTTGATGAGTGCTAAGAAAGGCATTTCTTATTTAGGAATTCCTCGAGGCTAGCTGAAACTGTAATTTGCCAGGATCTTAACAGGGGTCCCATAAACTATCTGGGAATTATCAGGGGAGCCAGAGGTCTTGTGGGGCTGATCTATCCCCTTTATAATCTCTGCATTTTTCTTGAGTAGCCATGACTCAGTGGAATTAAAGAAGACCAACCTCTGCAAAACGTGTCGTCCATTTATCTAGGTCACACTGATAAGCTCAATCTGCTCTTTTTACCACTCCAAAAGGGGGAGTAAGAATTTGTCTCGCAATGTGAACACAGCTAAGACACAAGACACACTAAATCTTAAAACCTATATACACTCCCAGTTAAATAAGCAGAACAGTCTCAGCATCACTTAGTGTGTCTTCAAAGCAGTGAAGCCTCTCTTGAAGTTTCCATTCACCCCTGAAATCTGCCCTATGGTGCCACAAGCTCAGTACTGCATGGCATGAGTGCCCTTCTAGTGGAAATCTCTAGAGATATCCATTCTTCATTGCAGCATTATATCAGTACTTAATCCAATATTTAGCAAATTACATGACTGATGATTCGTATTTCGTAATTGAAAATCAGTACTTTCACCTGTCTCTAACTTGAAATTTAATTAGTAAGGCTTTTAGTCGATTGAACAAAGGATTCCTCAGAAGACTGAACAGTGTAAGTACAGTGTATTTGCCTCAAACAACAGATTTTAGTCACTGGAGCTTTTTTCTTTTTACGCCATGCTTTCTTCTCTGACCTAGCAGGCTGACACTGAAGATGATCAGAGGGAAACGATGCCGGCTACTGCAGGCAGTACATAATTAAGAAGCACATGAACTTCAAATTTTCAACACTGCATATGGATAAATGTGAGCATATAGGGATACGTAAATGAAGAGAATGCAGTGGAAAGAAGGGTGAATCTTAAAAGAATGATATTGGGTTAAAAATGAGCAGGAATGAGAACTGTAAAGAAGGAATGGAAGGTATAGAAAGTGAAAAAAGGAGAAAGAGAACAAAGCAAGTGCAAACACCAGGGTAAAGACTGCAGCACATGCATCTCCTGAGGGAGCCACAGGGATGGGCTGGAAGACAAATCAGGGCCACAGAGGTGATTCTGCAGCTGCACTTCTTTCTTCCTTTACTTCCACTCTCCTCCCTGTTCTACCATTTCTCGTCGCCTCACCTTATATTTTTCAGCATGTGACTTGAATTCATAGAAATCATTTGTTTTTTTAAAGAATTACTATTCACGAAAAACCTAGAACTGAGTGTTTTGCAACTTTTACTGCTGCATATCTTGATGAAGGGCAGAATCAGTCAGCCTTGGCGCATTCCTCACGGAACAGATCGAATGATGCCATCAAGCTGCGTCGGATAAATTGGTATCCTACTGGGTCTATGCTGGAGACCAGCTCACACACTGTTTTGGAAAAAATACACCACCTTACAACTAGGCCGCTATCTTGTTAGAGTGTGTCCATCATGAACCTATTCTGGGGAAGGCAGTTAGGATGGTCTTTGCTAAAAATATGCATTATCACCTCTGGGATTTGGATATACTCCATGGAATTAAAACTGCTACGTGTGTCCGAGAATTGAAGCAGAAGGAAGGGACACGCTTGCTTGCCGCCACTGCAAGAGGGACTGGTAAAACAGTGTTTGGTCTCTCACTGCAGGAGATGATAATGCTCTAGTTATCAGTGAACAGAACAGAAGCTGGTTGCACAAGGGCAAGAAGGAAGCAAAGCAGCAATAAGATGGACGACGCTGTAAGCAAAGGGTAGGACTGATGCAATCAGTGTGAACGCTTTGATGGACCTTTGATAAAACGGACTGTGTTGGTTCCAGGAGTCTGTGGCCCCTTTTACACCAAAGGAACCGTGGTTTGCAAACTGGTTAAGGTTCCCTCGAACCTTGGTTCCGTCTCGTGAACCAGTCCACATTTACACCAGTTTTAAGATTAATTATTCTAATCATCACTGTGTCATCAGGAGCGGTGGTCCTGCGCGTTTACTGTGGATGTAGACAGTACGACATTACTATGATTACAGATCACATGAGTTATTCAAAAAACATGCTAATAACAACAAGGCAAAGAATAATGCTGCGTGACAGACAACTGGTATGTTGACAGCATTGCAGCGGGTTGTGTGGATTCCTCCATGCTGCTCTGTTTGCATGACCCTGCATGGGCATGTGTGTACACACCAAGGGACAACGACCAGGGCTGTTCAATGAGGCCAATGCGCAAGTAACTTTAAGTTGGAATCCCACTGCTTGGCCACTGGGGAATCGATCGTCCAGCTCCAAGAAGCTTTTTCAGTTGCGTTTTATAAGTCGGATTTTACAGTAATCAAGAAACTGAAAAAAATGACAAACTACCAAAGAAAATGCAGAAAAGCAAACCAAATAACGAGAAAAAAGAGGAAGAACAAACAAAATATTCAAGAAAATGCTTAAAATACAACAAAATCATGAAGAGGGAACAAAAAATATCAAGAGGACAATAAAAGATGCAAAATGAGCAAAAATAAGCAACAAAATAAATAAAAATAAATGAACAAAAAATGAACAAAAATGAAAATAATAAGCAACAAAATGAACAAAGTAAACGTGAATGAAATTAAACAAGTGACAAAATGAACTTAAAATAAAGCAAAATAATTGATTTTAATTCATTTTGTTCATTTTGATGGACTGCTGTGAATGGCAGCATAAATGAATAAAATAAGCACTAAATCAAAATGAACAAAATGAACTACAAATCAATCTAAATGAACAAATATACAACATACAAGATACAAACTGAAGAGTTTAACTTTATTTTTTTCTATGCCAGTTAAAGGGTTCAATAACATCTCAGGGTAAATTAGAAACTTTGATGTAGGCCGTGTTGGGTTTTGTTTGACAAATGTTATTGTCAGCTTGTTTGACTGTTGACTTGGCCTTGCAGAGCTTCTGTTCATTGAATGACACATACTTTGACAAACGTGTCAGCTTTATACTGTAGCTCAAATGTAGTTGTAGTTATTAAGTTGCATGACCAAATGCTTAATTAAGTTTTATGTCTTATTGGTAGATTGAACCCAACCCGTGGTCTGTTGTAGGTGGCTCTGACCTATGGAACTACAGTAGAACCCCGGGTTACGAGTGCTTCGACATACAAATTTACGGGGAAGACATTGGGCAAAATTTTGTACCGGATCATGAGCAAAAACTCGGGTTGCGATTAAAATAGTTAACGAGAGCGAGAGGAGCGCGTGCTACTCACCGACTGACTGGACATGTAGACCTGAAACTCGCACTGTGTTGTGCTTCATATTTGTGCCTTTTTTCACCTGAAATAGTGCCTCGTTTTGTGTGTTTTCATCATGGGACCTAAGAAGGATGCTAGTGGTGAGTGTCATATACGGCTTTAAGAGAGTAAGCTACTGTGTGTTACAGCTGTACGTCACTGAGACGCTTTAGGGCAGCGGGCCGCTTTACAGCTGTGAGAGTTAGAAGCCACATTTTGTCATGTCTTATTCCCTGCCTGTTTATGCCCAGAGTTTGTGCATTAAAGGAGTGTTATAAAAGCAAACCACCTCTCGATCATTCGACAGTGAGAAGATAACCTGTAATAGGTAAGGTGTCATAAATCATTTTTAGAACTAATTTCATGCATTCCTTTTCAGATAATAAATATAACTTCCTTTTCAAATAATAATAATGAAAAAACATTCTTTTCCAGATACCTTACATGCGTGTACAGCTGTATATATATGGGAGTTTTCTTGGGTCTTGGAATGGATTAATTGGTTTTACATGTACAGTATTTTTATGGAAAAACCAGACCTGGCTCACTAGTTTTTTTTCGCTTCACGAGCTTGATCCCGGAATGGATTAATCTCGTAACCTGGGGTTCCACTGTATACTAAAAATCAGATTCCAGAGTTGATGCAGATTTCACCAATGGTCATTCAGAGTACTGCATCAAAAATTCCCTGTGGGTCAAAAAGCATTTTCCCATAGACAGCAATGATAACAGACACCAAAAAGAACACCTGCGACTGCAAAAAAGACTGGGAATTACTCTTTATTATTATTTTTGGAACCTGGAGCTTTTAAATTTTCTCAATTAAGCTAAAACATAGATTTTAACATATGCCACGTAAAGTACGGCAAGGCAAGACTGTTTGTAGTGTACATTGTTCCAGGTTTTATGTTGTCACTTTTCGCTCTCAAAAGCCAAAACCGCAATGGCAATGACTCAAACTGCTTGGTTCAAAATGATACTGCATGCAACCAGGTACCGAGTTGCACTACAGGGGACTATTTTTTTTTTTATTTCTGTTTTGCTGTGCTTTTACTTTGAGCCAAAGTGCAACCATAAACATGACATAAATCATGCAGATTACTACTTGGTCAATCCAAAATTGCCACTGCATCTGTACGTTCGTGTGTGACCAGGTCACACTAGAGGATACGGAGCCAAACCAGCCATGAGTTGCCAGAACCGTCTGACAAAGATTGGTTTGTTTCTGCATATGTGAACGCAGAAATTGCACTGGGGAACAACGAAAGTGGGTGAGATCACCAAGAAGGAGTGGGCCATCTGATTCCTGTAGCAGTTCATTTGTGAACCAACACAACTTAGCAACCAACATAATTGATTTAACTGTGGTTCACAATGATGACACAGGCATGCTATGAATAGCAAATTAGATAGGTCATAATCTAACAAAGTTTATTTGATACTTCGTCCACAGTGTTGTGTATGTGGTGATGTGCAACCCTCAGAACCCATATTCATTAGTGGTTTCTTGCGGTGGCACGTCTTCATGTTTGTGTCTTCAGTTTCCAGTCTGGATTCTCCATAGAGCTGGATATTTTCTTTGTTTAGTGAATACTAGTACATTAACCAGAGAAATGCAAAAATTCAAACTAAGCACTGATGCTGCTGATGACCCATGGTTTGTGTTTTTTCCCAGAGCTATAAGAAGAGGAACTCTTGCTCCTTCCGGAGAAGACTTCTGCCCAACGAGAGAACAATTTGCACGTGGCATTTTTTTTTTACAACCTTGGACTACTACAGAATGTTGCCCAGTGAATACAAATGACCCAACGGACCATTGAGGTAAATGTATTATTTTTGCCCCTGTATCATGTGGATACATCCCAAGTCTACTTAGTTTTATTCTGACCTCTATCTTCTTCTTTTCCTTTCGGCTGTTCACCTCTATAATTATGTATATTTAATTTAGAACCAGTATAGTTTCTTCCATCGCCATTGTTGCCTTGATCATAACTGCAGTGGTGTTGAAGTAATATCACTACGGTGTATGTGTAGAATGCATTGAATCAGTCAGATTGTATGTTGGCAGTTGAACGTCTGTGTACTTACTGGCTGCTAAAGTGAGCAAAGTTGTGTTGAAACAAGTAGAGCTGGAGAGGTCATATCAGTGTGAGAGTCGCATTCCATACAGTGCACAATACTAATAAAAGCATTTGTATGAAAATCTTTGCAGAGTGTGCCCAAAGTTACTTCACTGGCTGCTGAATTCCTGATTACAACTTTGATTTTCTTAGGGTAGGATACATCAGACACGAAACAGCGCTGCAGTGCCTGCATCAACAACAAAGCCAACATCGAAGCAAAGACCTAAGTTACATCATTTTGAAGCCTTTGTTTAAAAACGGGTCTGATCATGCATGCTGTGCTTTTTTCCCCATGTGGAAAAAAAGAGGAGCGTTCCAGGGCCTCAGCTCCCAGCACAAGTTGAAAGGACAGAAAAAGCAAGGGGAGAGACGGCGAGAGGAGACACAGTGCAGATGAGCTCTCACTGGTGCAGCGTGGCGAAGGATACTGGCCCTCAGGGAGATGTGGTGGTGGTGCCGTGATGACATTTTTAGGGCAACTGTGAGAGTTATAGATGAGTACCGGATGTTATCCATTCCTCTCTGTGGTAAAAAAAAACAAAAAAAAAAAAAAACTGATTAAACAACAACAGTGAAAACACAGCGTTAAAGGACAACATAGAAATAATAAATGAAGAAGCGACACAAAATAGTCTTATTCTTGTGTTGCTGGCCTTGGTATCCAAGGGCATACTGAGGTTTTTCTGCAGCGACTTTGTCTTGCTGTGTGATTCTTATGATCACGCATTGATTAATATTCACCACAGAACTCTAAATTTTGCACTTTCTTTTAGTGTGGTGATTCCTTGTTGTTATAGCCCTTCAGCATTAGTGAAGCATGCTCTCTTGCATGAATAAACAATAGAGGTGAACAAGCAAACATTTTCATTTCACCCTGCTGTGAAAAATCGAAAATAAACTCAGAGCCAACCTGACTGCCTTGTTTATGTACTGTAGCCTCTTACACTCTCCAAACCCTCCAGTGCATAACCTCCTTCACTGCTTCTGCATCTGAGGAACATGTGAACTGATAATGTGCTTTCACCCGTATTATCATTTTTTGACTCAAGGATATGAGACCTATTTTCACTTTTTAATGTGTATTAGATGGACCTGCTCTCGGCTGCAATAATCACTGGGTGTTTTGTAAAGTTAACTTTTAAAAGAAATAAAGAAATGTTATGGCGTGTGTGAGCTGCACAGATTAATAGTGTCTATCCCTGACATATATTCTACTCAAGCAGTTTCTTGGCTGTTTGCTGTAAGTCACTTGTCACAATACAGGGATGTACTGTAGAAATATCAGTGTAATACTCATGCCAAATGTGAACTTCAATAAAGTCCAAAATCCAGTGGGACTGAAGACACACAGTTTCTCTTTAGAACCATGTAATTCTGACATCTTATTCTGACATATTTTGACGTCAATCCTTTGCCTTGTCATCGCCATTTCAACAAGTTTCAAGGACTTTATCCAGCAAGTGACTAACTCAAATCACCACACTGTTGCCGGTTAGATAAGCAATATTAAAGCTAGATACAGGGGCACTTCTGTGTGAATAATTAACTTTCCCTGCTCTCGAGCCTGTGCTTGGTTGCCCAAAAAAGGCAAGTGACGTGACCGCCGAGACGATGGACAGTTTTAATACAGCAGCACATGCCCTCCAGGGAGACGACTGGTAACCCCTACAGATATTATGGGCAGCAAAATGAAGCACATCCATTTTCTGCAGCCTGAAGGATGACATGTGCCAACTGGGGGCTCTGATGGGGTTTGTGGTTGCCCTGTCTGTTGCACGACTCCTACTGATTAACAGAACAGAATGAATGTTTGAAGTCTTCTTCCCCTGCTTACTAGCAAGTGAGCAGTATTGATTTTTATCCTTTTCAGCTATGACTTGGATTATTTTTGCTTAAAACACAACAGGCTAATGGTATCCCTATCCAGGAAGAGAGCATTTCTGTTAAACTGAAATACAGTGATGTTAAAAATTTGCCCCCATCCTGATTCCTTATTTTTCTGTGTATTTGCCACATGTTTCAGATCATCAAACAAACTTTGATTTTAGATAAAGATGAACTGAGTAAATACAAAATTAAGTTTTAAAATTACAATTTCACTTATTATGGGGTAGAAAGATATAAACCTTAGTAGTATTGTCTTAATTCAGCTGCATTAGAGGGTTTTTTGAGCATGAATGGTCTCTTTAAGGCCATGCCATATCATTTCCAAAATCAGATTTAAGTGGTGAGCTTGATTAGGCCAGTTAAAAATCTTCATTTTGTTTTTCCGAGCAATTCAGAGGTGGACTTGCTGGTGTTTTGAATCATTGTCCTCCTGTCCTCCAAGTGCACTTGAGCTTGAGTTTGTGAGTTTTCAGATGCACTATTTATCACCAATTTGACTGTTTCAGGAAAATGTTTTAAATCTGTTACACTTGATTGAATCCACACCTGTTCAGTTTCTAGCAATTGAAACAGGAGGCAGGGAAAACAAAACAAAGTGCCAACCTCATTATAGCCAAGCCTTCTTCTCATCACAGCTTATTATGTAATTTCTCTGTCTTGGATTCGTTGTTAAATGTGGGTGTCCACTTGGTCAGGTCCAAGCTCTTGACCCAAACTTGTGGTGTTCTTCGGGCAAATACTTTGTCTATTTTACAGCACTGTAATCGACACTACTGTATGCCATTACAGGCTGCGGCTGTATTTACAGGCTGAATGGAGAGAATGGACAGGTAAGTAAAAAAAGAATATTTGCCGGATACAGTGTTCAGCAGAAATGACAAGAAGATCCCAATGAGTCTTTTCCAAACCTGTCTGTGAGTCCTGAGGCAGATCCAACAGGGTTAGAGGAAAAAATTGACTGCCTATGCCAACAGACAAGTGACAAAGTCAAGGAAAAAACATCAACTGGCTTAGTAGGCCACAGTGTGCCACCAAAACACCTTCAATATGGAGGGATGAAACACTGCTTTTCCCAAGACTATTCCTTCATATGGTGTTTTGATGTTGGTTGAATTCTCCTATCGGTGTTCAATTCATACATACTGTAAGACACGGTTTCAGATTCACATGGGAACTCTCACATGGAGGACAGAGAGGCTTTATTTACACATAGGCAAAATATGAGAAATTTGTTATCATCCTTTGGGTTTTTTTACTATTTTATTCAACACCTTCGCTGAATGAATGTAAAATACATGCGGGTAGTATCAAAATTATAACTCAAAAAAGCTGGTTTGCTGTCTAAAATGGTGTTTCTCCATTTGGGGCAAAATAGAGTCTCCCAACTGCCCGCAGTGCCCAGGCAGAGGCACGTTGGAGCACATCCTGAG
>JAQQAE010020039.1:0-10788 GCA_029823295.1 Pseudamia nigra | reverse complement strand
TGATCCGGCCCACCTGAGAACAGAAAGTCTGGATCCGGCCCCAGAGCCAAACTGAGTTTGACACCCCTGCTTTAGACCATCAGTTGCCTTGTGCAGAGGAAGGGTGGGTACAGAGTCAGTAAGCCTGTAGAAATTATGGCAAGGAACATGCAGTTAAGTAAAGAAAAAAGACAGTTCATTGTTACTGTAAACAGTGAGAGTTCAATCCAAAAAATCTCAAAAACCTTGAATGTGTCCCAAAGTACAGTCTCCAAAACAATCAAATGCTGTGATCAAACTGGTTATCGTGAGGACTGCATCAGGAAGGAAGGGCCTCTTTTTCAGAGAATGACTAGCTACAGAAAATGACAATTTACAACACCTCTGCTAGTGTTAATATGGACTTGCAATACAGTAGTTGTAGTAGCACTAATAGGGTTATTGACTCTGTACCCACACTTCCTCTGCACAAGACAACTGATGTTCTACAGCACATTAAAAAGACAAGAAATTACTAAAACTATTTTGGACAATTTAAAATATAAAACATGTTCTGTGTTGTTTAGCACTTTTATGTTTACCAAATAATTTTACACATGTTCTTTCACAGGTTGAATGTCTTCCTTATTATTGTGTAATGTTAAAAATAACAAAAATATTTTTTAAAATGCTTAAGCATAAGGTATATCCAAACTTTTGACTGGCAGCGTAGCTGTAATTTGATGTTTTTTGTGCACGTGCCTCGATTCTGCCTTTGGCCTCCAGTTCTTTACTGATAAACACATTTGAACAGTAAAAAGGTCCTTATCAGTGGAATTAGTTTTATGTCATGTCACTGTTGTGTGCAACAAAGAGACTGAGATAACATATCTGAGAGCTCATTTCATTCTGTTCCATCAATAACAATAAAAACTCATTGTTTTCTTGAGTCTTATCTGTGAATTGTATTTAGACATCACACTGTTTTACGCTGCATTACTCTGTCCAAGTGGAATAGAAATGAACAGGATTGTCTTTTAAGTCGTCCATGAAATCTGTGTGTTCTCAAAATAGAGAGCAGTTTTATCACTGGAGATATATTGGGAGTTTCAAGAATGACACGCTTTCATCCAGCTCAAAGAGTGCCTTATTTCAGCTAAAATGCTCTGACAAGTTCTCATGTGAACGACTCTCAGATTTTAAAGATAAGTAATGAGGACAACTTTGAAGGAGACAGAGCCTCCGTCACAGTCATGTCCTGAAGAAAATAACAGATTCCGATTTCTTCTGCCAGGTCAGTCAAGCATCAGAGAGGCCATTCAACTGATATATGTCCATCTGTAACAGTTTGTGTTTCATTTCCAAAATCCCAGCAGATGTATTATGTAGATGAGATGTACCTAATGTTTATGTGGATCAAAAATCAAATGATGCAGATTTGGATTGAAGATGGAGGATTTTATATTAAATTAAAACTTAAAACTGAGCACAGCACCAAATTAAGTTCAGGTAGTATGGAAAATAGCAAACAAGAAAAAGTGGGGCATTTTAAAAATTTGCTTTGCTTGTATATTTTTGTGGACAGTATGAACGCAACGTATTGCATGTTTTCACTGCTTACTGTAATTTTGTTAGAAAATTAAAAAGTCTTTGTTCAAAGACAATGGGATTTGAAACAGCTGGTGTGAACAGGTGATATTAAACACGATTTGGTTCATAAGAAGCATGTCAGGAGAGAAAGTTCTTTACCACCCATGTTTGTGGAAGTTTCTCAAACATAGACCATAAAGGACTGCATTTCCTGGCACTGATGTGTGTCACGTTATTGCCACAGCCTGTGCTGTGTGCATTAATCACTGTGTTTAAACGCTATGACCACAGTGCATTAGGCTGACTTGTGCTGGTTCTTGCTCCCTGTAAAGGACCGACTGACGCTGGAGGAGAGTGAATTCCCATATCACTGACATATCCGTATGGGTTCTGGATCAGTGATGAAAACCTTTGTCAGTAACTGTCGATGGATGTGTGCCAGTAATACACACAGCTATGATTATAAATACAATTTCTACAGTATTTATCCATCATCTTGGAACACACACACTGTCCATTTCTTCCTATAACAAAAGGTATATTGTTTTTTTGGACCATAATCAATGTTTCCACTATGGCACAGTAAAGTTTAAAATGATTTTTGCACCTATAGATTTGTGTGTCAGTGCAGGACAGTGTTTTGCCATAGTGATGCCCAGTATTTATGTATCTGTCAGTGATGTGGGAATCCTGTGTTCAGAACCCAAAACCAGCACAGATCAGCCTAATACACTGTGGTCACCTCGTTACACACAGTGATTAATGCACACACCACACAGGCTGTGGTGATGATGTAACACACCTGAGTGTCGGGAGTATCCAGTCCTTTACTACTTGTATTTGATAAACTTTACTTTCAAAGATTTAACCAGTTTTCTGCACATGAAATGATAAAATGATGATGAACACTTTCCTCCAGACACTTCTTTCATGCTGCTTATGAATCAACTCATGTTTAAAATCATGTGTTCACATCAGCTGGTTAGTCACATTTTGAACAAATTTTATCAATGGTTCTGCATTTATTAATAAAATGACCACAGTCAGGGCAGTTCAGCACCAGAACTCTTTTACCTCAGATCCATACTGTTGATATACTGTATATGCAGAATATAGTGTGGCATTGCCTTGCTGAAATAATCAGGGCGTCACCTACTTGGCAGAATCTGTTGCTCCAAACCCTGTATACAGTGGAACCTCGGATAACAACCGGTTCGGACACCGTTAAATTCGGAGAATGACTGAAAAATTTATTAAAAATTATTTAAAAAAATTGATCCGAACAGCGACGAATTATGCAGACAACAACGCCTGCGTCACTTTGCGTCTTACCTTGGCTTATGACTTCGTAGTGTGTACATGGACACTGCACACGTCCATAACTGTGAACAACTCCACCACGCCGCTGACCGGGAGACCGCAGCGGGACGCTCTGCCGACGGGGAGCCGCCGACGGGGAGCCCGCAGCGGGACGCTTCGCCGACGGGGAGCCCGCTGCAGGACGCTTCGCCGGCGGGGAGCCGCTGACGGGGAGACCGCAGCAGGACGCAGCGGAGAGGCGAGACGGCCACCGCCGAGACGCGTTAAGAGGCAGCAACTCCGGTTTCTGGAGGTGTTTACAGTTATGGACGTGTGCAGTGTCCATGTACACACTAAGAAGTCACAAGCCAAGCCCCACAGGCAGCCTCATCCCGGCTCCCGGTCAGCTGCGCGTTGCATCGCACAACGACCGATTCTGATAACGGCCGTGACGCCGGAACGGATTATCGTCGTTATCCGAGGCACCACTGTATATTGTTCAGCAGCACTGTTGCATTCACAAATGTGCAGGTTACCCACGTCGTGTGCATTAGTGTACTTACCATCACATATGCTGGTGTTGTTGCACGTTCATCTTTTTGCATCTTACACATTTTCTTTCATTCTACTGTCTATCATTTTCATCTTTTTGTCTCTTACATCAATCGTTGCATCTACTGATTTAAAACCACTAATAACTGTCTGGGTTTTTCAACATTCAGTCAAGACCAGGCAACTTAACTCAAAGAATAACTTAAACTTGAATAAAAATAGTTTGACATCTGTGATAATTAGTGATATTGACTGATACGAGTATTTTTAGCATAAGAGCATTTCAGTTCATATCACCCAGCTCTAATCCAAATCATCTCACTTCCACTTCTCCTGGGAGGTTTGTGCTCTCTGGCAGGAAGAGCAGCTTCGTTTGCAGTCTGTGTGCCAGTACACCACACCTATGTAGTACTTCTCATCTCCGTAACTCAGCCTCCTGGATGCTCGACAGCTCAGCCCGCGGGTTATTGAACCTGCAAGGCGTTCCCCCTGTTCAGAAGATCTATCACATAAACAGTCTTTAAAAACTGCTCAGGATGGCCTCGCTGTGGGACTGATAGATTGCTCCAATCAGTCTCACAAGAATGATTGCGTTGGCTCTTGAGTCTTGAGTCTATAAATTATAGAGAATGCAGGCTTATCTCAATATATTCTCCCTCTGCAAGTACATCTCTCATTCCTCAACTTCAGCAAGGAATATGTGATAGATGTGTTGCTAATTTGTTTTGGGCTTGAGATATATGTGCTGCTTATTTGCATAAGAGCACTGTCTCTTCAGGGGAAGCTTTACTTGTCCCTGTATAGCAAAAATGTAACATAATATCACGATGCACATTATACCTGCACTCAGGGGTCCTACACAGCTCTAATTAATATGTAATGACTGTGCTCTGTAAATTTCATCCCGATAACATGGTCCTAGAGTAGGGTTTCCATCCAAATGAAGGGAAATTTTAATGGAATCTCTGTAAAATTGTCAAAATATGGTAATTCACGACTTTACTCTATTCTAATTATGTGAATCCAGTTGGAAAAAGGGATTTTGATTGAAGCACCAGTGACATTTTTATGAAATTATTTCAGGCATGACACTTTTCAACCCAAAATAACATTTTAACATTGCACATTTTCATAGATGTCTAATTAGGGCTTGTCAATATGGCCAAAACATTATTTATTTGTGTATTTACTTATTATTTTTACCAGTTGCTAGCCTGGTAAAATGATTCTAATACTGCAAATGTGTACTAATTCTGAAATTGGAAAGATTACTGTATCAGTTCAGTTTTGAATCCCTAGGGTGCTGTCTGCTTGCTCAGACATAATTAAGCTCAAATGGAAATCAGTTTGAATGTAAGCTGTGCTGCATGGATGTGGTACAGAGCAAATTCCTTTTGCTCAGGCTTGTCTTGTGATTATTTTTCCTACATTGTTATATCTCTTTTTTCTGAATGGGATGATATCACTGTCTCCAGCCCAGGGATTACAGATGTAAATAAGCTTCTAACTAAAATGTCGGTGGAGCTAATAGCTATGCATTGTCCCTCTCAAACAAATAAATTAAATTGCATTCAAAAATATCTTTCACTAAATCTATGCACTCGCCATTTTAATAGGTTCACTTGCTGACACTGGTTTGAGCTGAAGGAGACATTTACATGACCACTTGTTTGAAGTGAGTAAAGCAGAACAGCATCTACATGTCAAACCTTGAATCCGACGGACAACAGCAGAAGATCACACATGGTGACACTCCCATCAGCAAAGAACAGGAAAGTAAGTCTACAACTCACATGGACTCAAATGGTCAATATGAGAAAAGAAATGTCATTTTGTTTAGTGAGTCTGGATTTTCCACTGTGACATTTGAATGTTATGGTACTGATTGACATACGCAACACGAAAGCATGCATCCATCCTATCTTTATCAACTCTTCAGTGCTGGCATATTTTGGGGCATTTTGGTCCCAACTATGCATTGTTTAAATGCCACAGCCTACATGAGTAGTACTGCTTGCAATTTCCTTCCCTTTATTACCACAGTGTAATATCTTATGATAGCAAGGAGGTCCAACCCAGTATGAACAAGGTGCCTGTTAAAGTGACTAGTGAGTGTATGCCACAAATGACTGTGACTATGGTCACAGTCATGTGGTACCCACTGTTATGTGTCCTGGGCATGTGGCACAAATTCATTGGGTTTAGACTTTAAATTACTTGGTTAGTGTTTGGGAAAGGGCTTGCGGAGGAAGACAAGAAGAAAACACATACTGTACACATACTAGGCATGAAATACACCTGGCCTTGAGGCAGGACATGAACTCTGGCTTCCTGTGGGAGACTGTGTGTTTGGTGGTACCACCTTATCCATTCCCACCACCTCCATCACCCATCACCTTGCTATTATCCTCACTTTCTGACATTGAAGGTTATGCATTGGTGTTACAGGTGGGTTAGACTGGGGTAAATTTTACACTCTATGCATCGTGAACCCATACCAAAGGCCACTGTGAATGTTTACTTGACACGCCAGAAGATTTGCCATCATGACCGGTGTGCTTCAAATCAACCTTAAACAAGCACTAAAAAATTGTCTCGTTGTTTTATATGAACACAGTTTCTAAGAGACAACTGAAAAGCAGCATGAGTGGTAAAAACTATAAGTTTTAGGTAGAAAAAAGTAACTTAAACATATTCATGATTTGCAGAAAGACACAATGTCAGTGCTGTAGCGTGGTGCTGACAGGAACACAAAGGGAGGGAGATGTGGAACAACAAAGGTGTCTGGGAATTTTCTGCTGTCTCACACCTCTCGGCAAATCCCATGAGATGGCAAATATGAAAGCCTGATAAGTAAGACGGTATCAGACCGCTTACAACTGACATTACAGCTGCTGCTTTGGCTCAGGCTCAGAAAATACCTGCCGGCATACAACATAAAGTTACATCTGTGGTCAGTGCCTGTAGCTTTGTTGTAAAAGCTTTGATGGAACATTTAGACACTCCTTTGAATTTTCAGCAAACTCAGTTGTTAAAAAGAGTGCAAGTGAAATTCACTTATGAGGAAAATGCATTGAGTGACTCAAGACATTCAGCTAAAACTAAGGGGGTTAAAAAAGGCAAGGTGTTTCATGTTGATCGTTGCAAAACACCCGCTGAAAGGCTCATCTTTACCAACGCTGTTACAAATGAAATGTTTCATTATTATAAACAAAACAAGATCAATGCATTTGTCGACGAGCTCTTGTGTTATTTATGGGAATGAGAATTATAATCCCATGAAGGGGTTTGAGTCTCTGGAAGAGACTCTGAATCACACTAGGTTGTCAAAAAAATAGATGTGGATGCATCGAGAAATGCACAAATCAAATCCTGAATACACAAAATACATTTAATGAACTACAGTATAACTTAATGTATGTTTAACCAGTAGCTTATACATTTCACTCACAGATAAGCTGGGTATTGGTGGTGGTGGTGGGGGGGAGGGTCATTTTCTTATGAAATGGAAAAAAAAAGTGTAATGATCAAAGGAATTCAGTCAACAACATAAA
The DNA here is from genome assembly GCA_029823295.1 of Pseudamia nigra. Lineage (NCBI taxonomy): Eukaryota > Metazoa > Chordata > Actinopteri > Kurtiformes > Apogonidae > Pseudamia > Pseudamia nigra. The sequence continues at coordinate 3,835 of JAQQAE010020039.1, read as the reverse complement.
ATTTGTGTTTTATAATACTGTCATATGGAGAAAAATCTGTACATGTTTTTTTTTCTTTTTGTTCTGAGTTTCAATTTGGACAGATGGCATTTTTGAAGACATACAGAAAAGTCACTTCTCAGTATTGTACAGAACAGTGACCCTCAATAAACAGTCTGCAGATATGCAGCATGCAGTCCGGACGCGCCTCTCCGCGGACCCTGCACTCAGCATGTGACTCCTTCGCTTGTATGTTTTGTTTTGGTCAACAGGTGTAAATTGGCTGGAATATCCATGCCAACAAAGTATTGACAGGCTGTTACTGGGCCATTTGGCCCAAGCCGCTTCAAAAAATGATCCCCCCCCCCATCACAGTACCACATATACAACTTTCCTGACTTTGTGGCTTATGTTTGAGTCGTTTTTGGTAACATACAGTACAAACTTCTACTGGATTTATCTGTTATGTAAGGCAGTGACTTTCAATTTAATCATGCTGCCGAGTTGCAGAGGCAGCAGGAAAAGAAATGTATATATCAAATATATGTTGGGTCCACACGTTGTTGTTTGTGCCATGCTGTGGCCCACCTCTTCCAACCACGCCAGAAAGCATGCTATGCTTCAACACAGCTGTTGCACTCACATTACTCACAAGGTCCATGTGTTAAGTGAGAAACACACTTGGGCACAGCACAGATTCGAATTGTGAAAGTTCACTGCTGCAGCGAGAACAGTACTTTTTTAACTTTTGCTTTTTAAGCAGTTTACTTTGCCAGCATTAGGAGCTGAGATTGGTCACAGTTTACTCACAAATGAACACTAGCATCAGTGTCTCTGCCTGGCTATTACACCATTTGTGCCAAAGTCTTGGCAACAGACACAAGACACCATTTCTTTCATTAAGCAGCAGTGTTTGAGACATGTAAAATAGTTTTTCATTGCGCTTTGATTCCTGAAATCTTATTATATTTGGTTACCAAAGGATTCTATGGAGAAGTTGATTTTTGTGTTAAATTTGAAGGGACATTTTGTGTTGAATATAACAGTATTATGGCTTGTGGCCTACGATGAACTGGCGATTCATCCAGGTGTACCCCACCTTCACACTATGTCAGCTGGGATAGGCTCCAACAACCCCCCGACCCTTGTGAGACTTAGGGGTGGAAAATGAATCAGTGATTGAATGAATGGCTTGTGGGTTTCCATCGTATAGACAGTACCTGGACAATCTGAAATGTGCATGTTCATCACTTACTCTTGCTACTTTTTTCTTCTGTATTTTGTTCATTTTTGTTATTTTGTTGATTATTTTGTTCCATTTTGCTTTTTTTTCTATTTCCTTGCTCACTGTGTTCAATGTTTTTTTTTTAATTCTTGCTGATTTTTTTTGAATATTTTGTTATTTTTGCACATACTGACACCATTGTTGTTCTTTCTCTCAATTAATTTGTTATAATTATTTTTGGTTGGGTTCCTCTACTTATATCCTGTTTGATTATTTTGTACCTTTTTGTTCAGTCAAAATTATTATGTTCATTAATTGTTTTATTACTGTTTGTTCAATTTGTTGATTGGTTTGTACCCTTTTGCTTATGTTGCTCATTATTTTGTGAATTGATTAATTAGTTTGTAAGTTTTTGCCCATTTTCAAACATTTTCTTGTGCATTTTGTTCATTAATGATTGATTTTGTTTTGTTGTGCACAACACTAGTCCGACCTTTAAACAATAACAAACCACAGTCATTAGAGTTACACTACTATTATCGTTATGCTCCATATATCAAAACTTAAAATTACAGTGGATGGTGGTCATAGTGGTCTTTGAAGAGTAACTAAAAAGACAGTTCTGAAGAATGTTTTTTTTAATGCATGATAATAACCTGCTGTGAACACATTAGTACACCAGCCATGGTGTTTATGTTACAACAGCAGTGAATATGCACGTCCAAGTGCATGTTCATATCTCTGTACACGAGGGACGAGGCTTAAACCAATAGTGGATGAGTTTAATTGTGGGGCCTCAGATGACAACGCATGCATGAAAAACACACATGAATCTGCAGTGGATGTGAATGCATGGGCTCAGGAACACAAACAAAATCACCGATTGTGAACATAGTTTGTCGCTGCGTTCACAAATGCAAGATAGAAATCACTCAAAAAGGAAACAATATACACTCACTGGACAATCTATTAGGTGCACTTGTTAACACCAAATATTTAATCAGCCAACCACATGGCAGCAATTCAGTGCATTTAGGCATTCAGACATAGTCAAGATGTCCTGCTGAAGTTTAAACTGATCATGAGAATCGGGAAGCAATGTGCTTTTTCACAACTTTGAACATCACATGGTTGTTGCTGCCAGATGGACTGGTTTGAGTATTTCACAAACTGCTGATCTACTAGGATTTTCACACACAACCATCTCTGGGGTTTACAGAGAATAGTCTTCAAAAGAGGACATATCTAGGGAGCAACAGTTCTCTGGATGGAAATACTTTGTTGATACCAGTGGTATCAAGCTGATGGAAGCTGATGGAAAGGCAACACTTCCTCAAATGACACTTCTCACTATTTTCAACTGAGTAATGCAGAAGAGCATCTGTGGATGTACAAGATGTCAAATCTTGAAACAGATGGACAACAGCAGCAGAAGATCAGTTAAGAACAGGAAACTAATGCATCAATTGTTCTATTCCAACTCCTTTCTTTTGCCTCTCGTCTATCTGCTAAACCCAACCTACCCAAAGCTGTTAGTTCTACTGTAGGTTTTCCTCCTCCATCTAAGGAAGTTTTTCCTCCCCCTGTTGACCCTGGAGGCCGTGTTGGGTTTGCGCTCTGTATAGGCATGAGGTTTCAGTGAATTGTGATGCTCCTAGAGATCACTTGGATGAAGTCACTTGGAGTCAGTATAAGTAGTCACTGGATTAGTGGATATTATGGTACGATTGACACAAGCAACATGAAACTATGGATCCATCCTACCTTGTATCATCTCTTCATGCTGCTGGTGGTGGTACATTTTGGGGCCTTACTGCATTGTTTAAATGTTACAATCTACAGGAGTATCACTGCTGACCATGTGCACCCATTATGATCACAGTGTACCGTCTTCATAATGGATACCATGTGCTTCAGGCTAAAATGGTGAAGAACCATCTGGATTGTTATAAGTGCTCAGTTCATAAGTCAGTATCTGTGATGTATGGGGTGCACATGGCGTGGATAACCTGCCCATTTGTGAAGGCAACATTAATTCTGAACATTATATACAGGTTGTGTAGCAACATGTGCTGCCAAGTGCATAATATTTACATTGGGTTTATTGTTTATTTCAGCAAAATAATATCAAACAACACTGGCAGTACAAGTGCTAAACTGGTCTGCATGCCGTTCTGGCTTGTTAAAAGATGTTGAAAATGTTTCTTGCATTATGCACACATTGTAATATAAAACATAAAGCTATGTCCCTGTTGCACAGCTGAAATCCTATATTGAGTGGAAAAACATTCAACATTCAAAATGATTAGAGCAAGAGGTGATGCAAGAGCGTAGTGACCATGACCATGAACCAATTCTCTGCATTGGATGCTGTCTTTGTACTATCTTCAAATAAGTTATGTTTCAGAATGTTGCAAATCACCACAGTCTTTCTATTTAAATTTTACATGGTGATAAAACTTTTTTGGAAATGGGGTTTGATTTCTAATGTACTTACAGCAAGACATCAATATACACAGGTTTTCAGAACTTCAGAAAAGCATAGAATATCGTAATTTCCATACTATAAGGCGCACCTAAACACCGTCAATTTTGTCCAAATATGACACCGCGCCTTATAATCCGGTGCGC
>JAQQAE010020037.1:0-10789 GCA_029823295.1 Pseudamia nigra | reverse complement strand
GTCTCTCCTCTGTCCACTAACCCAACCGGTCGAGGCAGATGGCCGCCTACCCTGAGCCGCTGGTTCTGCTGGAGGTTCTTCTCTTCCGTTAAAGGAAGTTTTTCCTCCCCATGTCACCCTTGGCTTGCTCTCTGTGGCTCTGTTGGGTTTACTTTTTATATAGCCTTGAGGTCTCGGCCTTGAAGTGTGAAGCGCCTAGAGATAATAGAGAAGACAAATAAAATTGAATAGAATTGAATTGAAAGTGATGTCAAATGTAATAAAAAAGAAGCTGAGCAGAGCCAAACAAGTCGGTTTTACCTGTGATGCGTGGACGTCTCATGTCAATATTTATTTTCTTAATTATTTTACTAATTTTGGTTCCTTTTCTTGATTATGTTTGTTCATTTTATTCATTTCCATGATTACTTTGTTCATGTTTACTCATTTCCAATGCTCAGATGCTCTTGCTATTATTGTATATCTTTTGACATGTAATTTCTCCATATCTGTTTTTAATGTTCTATATGTTGTTGTTGTTAATGTGTAACCACAAATAACTGTGTTTTACATCATTTTTGTCTCGTTTGTATAGTTTTTTTCTTTCCCATTTTGTCATATTTTCAGTTCAAACACTTGAAATGTTGCAGTGTTTTGTTGTTTTATTTAATTTGGATATGCTAATGTTTAACTTTAAATTAATAACTGTTTTGAATGTTCTGCTATTTATTATGGTGTAGCAGGAACACATCAATATTCAGCCCATTTTGTTTTCTCTTTTTTCTTCTTCTGTACAAATTTGTAACATTTTGTGTTACAGTATGGCTTTGAGAAAACCCGTCACAAATAAAAGCATAGGCTATCTAAATTCTAGGAATAGTGTTTTATCATACAGTAATTTGATGAATGAAAAAAAATTAGATGAAAACTGTGAAAATGTTCCCATTTATTTCCTATGGGAAGCCATCAAAAAGTCACAAAACATACCTCACATCAGAGCCAAATGACTGCTATATTATAACACAGGAATATGGTTGAAAGGTTGAATGGGTCACAAAACATTAGACTATTTTGGTGTCAGTATTTTTATATCTGGTACAGTCTTTACAGGTGATTTTCTGACTTTTTTTGGGGCTTACAATGGGAGTCAGAATGTGGGTGAGTTAGAGTCTAACTAACACAGTGGAGAAGGGATCTGAAATTATCCAGAAAACTTTCTGCTTAAACTGCTCTGACACTGACACCGTTTACAACAGGATCACAATTTTTATCAGAAATGTAGCCACATTTGTTCTCGTTCAGAAAATCTGTCAAGCAAATCCCAGAGACTTACAGAATTTAAGAGCTGTGCCTCAGAGTGACAGAAGGTCCATCCAGCTGCCGCATTAACCCCCATGTTAGATGAGAGCAGAGGTGTCTGCTCAACTTCTTTAACTTTCACTCGTTTAACTCACTCTGCCTCCTACAATTTACAATGGACCTAAATAAAAGATTATATCAAGGCTCTCACCCAATCTTCCTGTCACTCCTGGTGAAAATATTTTAATGATCTGAGAAACGGTTTGTGACACTGATGCCTTTGTTTGAGGAGTACCTCAAAGTGAAGCTTCCTCAGTAAGCCTGTCTGACATGAAGGACTGAGGTCACTAAAGAAAGGTGTTGAACTGAACTTTCTCTTCCTTTATAATGATTCTCAGATGTTTTAGGATTTAGGGTGCACTATAATTTAGGACTGAATCTGCCACTAGAAGCAGAAAAACTCAAAATTTCCATTAAAATTTCTAGTGTGTTAAATGTCCTGTTCTGACTAAAAATAGGGTTTAAAGCACAAAGAGCTGTTTTTCTTTATGTCATTTTGTCTTGTTACAGTTTGCTTTGATTCCATTTAATTTCTTATTTTATGTTGTTTCTGGCTTGTTACATTTTTCTTCACATTATTGTCATCTACATTATTTTCATCTTGTTTTTCTGTTGTTACATCTTATATGTCATTTTCAAGTAGTTTTTTGTTGTTTGCCATTTTTTGTCATCCTTACAACTTTGATTTTGTTGTGTGTTTTACCTCATTTGGATTTTATTCAATCTTTTACATCATTCAAACCAAAAATAAGATTTGGTCTCCCTTCACTTTTACTCAAAATTAAGAAACAGCTTATAAATTGGAAAGAACGAATGATTTGACATTCATTGTGAAAATATTGATTTTTATCACCTGCTTTAATACTGTATTTAACATAAATATTTACCTAAGTTTAGTCAGGAATGTGTACGTACATCCTAAACAGGTGTCTCTATAAACAAAACAGGTTATAACTAAGATATCTGCACTACTTTCAAAATAAAATGTAATACTTAAATACAGCATTGTTTAAAAAGGCAAAATCTGTTTATAATGGAAATGGAAATAGAAATTATATAAATACAATTATATATACATAAATTGTTCCCAAACTTAGGGTTGGAACCGAAAATGGGTCAGAGAACATTTTGTATTGTCCCACAATATATAACATTTCTCTTCAAATTAAGGGAACAATTAGGTACATGTCCAGCAGGGCATTTTAGACACATTTTAGAGTTGTTTGTATCCCCCCCCTATATTTTATTTCAGGCCCCTTGGAAATGATGGGTACTTTCAGAAATATGCAAAATTTCATCTTTAAGGCATTTTTTCACAGAAAATGAAAAGGGTAAGAACAGTTTGTCTTCTACACTCCCTTTAAAAATGTTAGTCTGTGTGAATGAGTCTTTGGTGACAGCAATTTTTGATCTCAATCTTCAAGTCCAATAGTGGAATGTGTGCTGAGATAACAGGTGATTTTAGGAGTGCTAAGCCCCCAGGAGCCTCAGGACATATTTGAACTAAAGTTTGATAAACAAAATAATGCACAAAATGAATGGAAATGATCCAAATTGTCAGAAATGTAACAAAAAAAAATGAACAAAATAATCAGGGGAAGGCAGAAAAATGTAAAAAAAAAAAAAACAACAAAATTGCACTAAAAAGAACAAAATAATCTCGCAAAGTGCAAAATGGACAAAAAGTAATAAGTGACATAAAAAAACTGAGCTGAAAGTTTTTAATCATTAAAATGAATTAATGTAAAGAGTTAAATGCTTGGGCAGACAGCACATTTAGACTGCTAAGGTTGTTTTTATGAAGTATCTTCTGGGACTATAGAGGATCTGTGTGATTGAAACTTAAAGCTGTTGCAAATGAAAATATCTGTGACAAAGTTCTGATTTGATTTCTAGCAAAAGGTAACATTTTTGATAATAACTGAAGTTGCAATTAAATGTCAAAATTGTCAAAATCACTTCAGTGTACAGATAATTCTAAAGTCTAAAAAAATCTAAAAGCATTTCCTTCCCTGTGCATACAAAAGAAGGCACTGCTGTCTCCACCCCAACGTTAGCACTGATGCTCACTGATTACAAGCAGACTTCACTTTCATTTCATTTAATATTAATACAGCATTGAGGAGGATTTTCTCCAAAGACTTGTCAGACATTGAGGGCTGCCCTAGTCGGCCTTGTCAAATGAGATCAGTGCTCACCATAATGGTGAGGTCAAGTGGAGGGGCAGCCTCTCCACTCCATAACAGGCTGACAGCAGCGTTACACCCTGGAAGTACAAGGCACACACACGTTCACACTGTTACAAACTATAGATGCACTAGATGCAGAGTGAAGGCAGAAGCATCAGTCTAATCCTACAAATGGTGTCCAATAAATTCATATGTGTAGATTTCGGAGGCATTAGACTGCCTTAGTACTAATAAGGTGCCCCCCATCCCCCCAAAAAAAAAGCTGAGCCTAGGTTTAAAACATAGATGCAAATGTAATAATGGATATTTGTGAAAATACCAAATGTAACTTTTAGGCAGCTAATGACATTTTTGAGTTGACTTTGGATCATTTTCTGTTGATTTTGTGCATTATTTTGTTTGTTTTTCCCAGTTTTCTTAATTATTTTGTTACTTCTTTTTTTATTTTTTGGGACCTGTTAGCATTTCTTGATTATTAAATTTGTTTGCTTTTGTTGGTGATTTTGTTCATTTTTGCACAATTTCTACCTTACTTTGACCATTTTGTGGATATTTTGTTTATTTATTCATTTATTATCTTGTATATTTTTCATTCTTTTAATGACTTTGTTCATTCAGTTGATAAAATGCTGATTGTGTTCATTCCTATACATTATTTTTGCATTCTCACATTATTTTACAATTAATATAAAAAATACTGTGCGATGTTGACTTATACTAATTTTTGGCAATTTTATTTTTTCTTCCCACAGGATACTTACCAATATTATGCTTATTTGGGTGATTATGCAGATTTTTTTTCATTCTCTAATTTTTTCTCCATAATTTTCTTCATTCTGTTGATACCTATTATACAGTTTCACATTATTTTACAATTAACAACCAAATGATTTGTTATGTTGACATTCTGTATTTAATTTTTTTATTTTGTTAACTTTTGTTTGTTTTCTTTATTATTTTGTTCATTTTTCCACAATTTATATGCTTTTCATGGGCTACTTACCAACATTTCCTTATTTAGCTGATTATGTGAATATTTTCTTCATTGTTTGTATATTTTCTTCATATTTGTTATTTTTTTTCCATTGTTATGTTCATGCTTCTGATTAAATGGTATTCACTGTACATTTCCACATTGTTTTACATTTAAGCAGTAAACACATAAAAGCATTGTGGTATGTTATCATTTTTGGGGTTTTATATTGTTTATTTATATTTTATGTTCTTCTCACAGGATACTTACCATTCTTTTTCTTATTTAGATGACTGTGTGGATTTTTTTTATTCTATAACCTTTTTTTGTTCATTTTTGTGGATTCAGGTGACTAAATGTTCATTGTCTTCATTCTCATACACCCACCACGTTATAGATAAAGGCAGAAAATAAGGTGTTCAGTGTTCCACAAAACAACAAATCAAAAATAAAATGAAATTTTTCTGTTCATTTCTGTTCATTTTATGAAATATTTTGTTAATCTTTTCTCATTTCAATGCTTATTATGCCTATTTTATCACTTTTCTTGATGATTTCTTTTGGTTCTGTTCCCTTTGTGACCTGATACAGAGAAGTCCAAAGTTGAAATCTTAGTACTTCACCATACAAATGAATCTTTCGGGACCCAGAGATACCTAAAATACCCCCTCCCCCATGTTCAATCTAAACATTCACCCTTGGTTGAATTACTTAATCTACTTATGCAACATTAGATTCAATCTATCAAAGGACTAAACTCCCATGAAGTGAATACAAGCTATTTAACAGTATTCTTGACCCTGGTTATGAGCTGGTTCCAGATTTTGTCATCTGGCAGCCAGTAGGAGGACCCTGGCTGTCAGCTCCACTAAAGGGAGGGTGAATGGTGGTTCGGCTGCTAAATAAACACCTAACCAGTCATTAGCTGGCAGTCAGCTCTGGCCCCTGGTAGTTGGATCGATAAAGCAATCCTGGTCCGTTTTATTTACCAACTAGTACGGTTCTTGTAGCTGAGTTGTCTTTAAAGTGCGCCGCTGTTTAACTGCTTTATTCAGCCTCTGTGTGAGACCATCTGGTCCCCTGTCCTGTAAGTCTCTTCTAAAGCCCAGGCCTGACAAGCAAGAGATATGTCAATGCAGTCCTCAGCACAAAGCAACATCTGCCATGCCTGACGCCCACTATTGTATGGCCATTTAATCTGTCCCCCTCCTCCCCTTAACGGCACACAACAGTTCCTGGTATTATGTTTTGCCACTCAATTAGCATTATCATCCCGCTGAAATAGAAGCCAATTTACCTTTAATGACGTGATTGTTAGATGAGTGACAGCAGTCGGGGCTGCCACTATCACTAGATAAACGGAGGCCTGCCCCTGTTTTCCTGACTGGTCGCTTTGAGGGCTGGGAAGTCAGAGCCAGCCAATCACGATGGCCTGACTTCACCCCCTCACCACCAACATTGTTTCCTCCAGTTCATAGAGGCAGTGTGCTGGAAAATTGAGTCCAGATTCATTAGGTTTTCAGTGTGCCGCTCGAGTCAGTTAAATTGATACATTTCCTAACAAAATTGAAGTGCTTTTGTGGTGCCTGCGGATGGCTGGTGACCCCACTCGGCCCACTGAGCAGCCGAAGCAAGCTGATGGATCCATTAGACCGCTTAGACTGCTTATTCCTCTCTCTCCATCTCTGACTGACACTGTAAATCTGAACCAATTTCAGACTCTAATCACCATTACAAACCCCTTCCACTGTCCATTTGTTACTCTGCAATTCGAATACACTACCTAGATTGGTTCAGAAATACCAGTTTAGAGGGGCCCTCCTGCTTTCCCATGGTTAAATGGTTCATGACTGGTCCCTTTTCTCAGCCAAAGCAGAAAAGCAGTGGCTAGTGGAGGAAGCAGTGGGGGAGGGAAATAACATACAGTGAAACAAAGGGCCTTGAACAATTCCCAAAAGATAAACTGGAATTAAGAGAAATGATAGATAAATGAATAAATACGAGGAAAAAATGGGGAGTGTGAAATTCAGTGAGATGACAGACAGGCCTCAAGGCCACACTGCTGGCTGTGGTAGAAGGGTGTCCCTTGAATAACAATCACTGTTACACCTCCAAAACATTTCCTCATCCACTAGCCATTTTTACCCAAGCTTTTATCTGCTCAGTCAACCGCACAGCACTAGCGAAGCGGCTGGAGGATATTATTTCCCTGTTGGCCCCAGTCATATAACTCTGCTTAATATGCACTCTATAATTTAAGAAACTTGAATTATAACCCGAATATGCTTTATATTATCTATCTAACCTTCAACTTTGTTCAACTTTGAATTAGTGACTGTGAACATTTAAACATAACAGGTAAAAAAATGCTCAAAAAAGTAAAGCCTCACATGCATTATTTATGCCCTTAAATCATAGCGGTTCAATTGAAGGGCTTATATTGAAAACCGGTGAGCTCACCCGTCAGTCTCTACATCTAATTAACTGCTGCACCTCATATCCTCTAAGTGCAGTGGAAACACATTTTAATTGATATTGAGATGTTTATGCCCTTAGAAAGTAATTAAGATTTTCAATTAATCCTGTCTTATTTCTGGACATCTTGGTTCTGTGTCCTTGAGCGTCCAGCGATTAATTCCCAAAACCTCTCCAAATGAGGGAACTTCAATTACTTTCCACTGAATCGCAACCCTATGAGTGACCTCATCCAAGGCTGCATCATCATTTAAATTAAAGGCAATGCCAACCCAATTAAATCATATAAAGTTGGAGGAATCACCTCCGAGAAATGGGTGGAGCTGCTGTTTGATACATTCTGTGAACAGTAGGTGCAGGGAGTTTTCCTTTGCAACATAATCACCAGGAAAAAAAAACAGTGCTGTTGTATGCTTCCTCATTACCCATTCTCATTTTCGCCATAGCACTGTTATGTCAAAGCCTTGTCTTTGGCATACGCACATGGTGCCCTCTGGTATAGGTACCTAATGCAAAAGTTGTATGCTGATGGCAGTGGTCATGTAGGGTGACATGCAAGATGTCCTTTGTTGTAGGTACATGACGCACAGTTTACAATTCACACACATTAGGAACATTACAACAAATATGTATGTTTAAATGTTGGAAATTTGTGATGTAATTAAGTGGACAAAATGCTTAGAAGGAGGTGGCTGGGTGTGTATGGTGGCACCACAGACCTAGTGGACCTGAACCAAGTCCAACCAGTCAATTAGGATAATACTTGGAGGTTGAATGTGGTGTCAGTAGGCTGTTATTAGCCTATAGACTGGATGGGTAGGTGGCCATTTCACATGCCAGAAGGGACAGAATTTGTACGCTGATGAGTAGTGGTTATGTAAGATGACGTACATGGTGTCCTTTGGGGTAGGTACATGATGCACAGTTTACAATTCATTCCAGTGTTTACCCACATTAGACACTGAGAACAAGATGATGGAAATTGGTGATGAAAATAAGTGGGCAAAATCCTTAGAAGGAGGATGGGTATAGCGGCACTTCAGACCAAGTGGCCCTAAACCAAGTCAGAGATGCAAATTAGTATATTATTAGGAGGGTTAATGTGGTGTGAGAAGTCTGGAATTTGCACACAGACTGAAAGAGTAGGCAGTTGATTCACCTGCCAAAAGGAACAGAAGTTGTATGCTGATGCCCAACAGTGGTTACATAAGGTGACGTATACCTTCTCATTTGGTGTACCGGTAGGTACTGATACACAATTTGCAGTTCACTCCTATCTTAACCTACATTAGACAGCAGGAACAAATATGCCTAGATGTTGAATATTGGTGAGGTAATTAAGTGGGCAAAATCCCTAGAAGGAGGTGGCTAGGTTGGGTTTATGGCACCATAGACCTAGTGGACCATGACCAAGTCAGACCACCCAATTAGGATATTATTGCGAGATTAAATGTGGTGTCTCTAGGCTGTTATTAGCCCTGAGGCTGGAAGAGTAGGTTGTTGATTCACCTGCCAAAAGGGACAGAAGATGTATGCTGTTGCCCAGTAGTGGTTAAGTAGGGAATGAGGACGTGACAAAGGGTGGTTAAGGCAGTACAACAGCACCCTGGGCTTCCATGCATTACACCTGGGTATTGTGTTTCTTTGTGTCTAGTCAAAGTGTTACACTTAATCTTAATGAATCTGTAACCATGGCTTTCTGTCTGTGTCATATTATGAGCCATGTGAATACATTATTAGTGTCTTCCATATCAATATTGCTGCAACAGTGTAAACATATATACATGAAAGCAATAAAACAATAGGTCTCAGTGAAAGCAAATTAAAATGTAGGGTAATGTAGGGTGCACATGCTACTTGATATCTAATAATATCCACTAATATCCACACTGCTATCAACTAAAAATATGCATTCAATATGCTAATAACATCAGAAGCAGGTGGTCATACAAGGATTTGTGTCCAGATTCATGCCATCCATTTTAGTTTGTTTTCTATTTATCCCCCACTCTGAGCCCACACCCTGAACCTTTTACCTAACCCTAACCATTACCAATACTGTCACAGTATGTGTCTGTCAGAAAATGACGTGCCTTGACTATCCAGCTTGGATGCCAAAGGGTGCCTTGTGTATAAGAAATGCACACCAAAGGGTCATGACCAAGTGGTAGTATGTGATGAGTCAGGGGTGACAGCCTTAATGTGATTTGTCACCAAAAGACAGAGTACTTTTTGTCTTTTCACAAGACAGAAAGTAAGTGGAGTCAATGGCAAGCATACAATCAACCAAGACATGTTACTATGAAACAAATTTTCGTTCAAAGAGTATATTTTATAAGTGTGGTTTTCTGAAATGCCAGCATTTAAATGCAGGTGCTTCAAGTACAAACATTGCAGTTGCAGAGAAATCAATTAAAATAACCTTTTCACAAAAACAAATGTTCTCTTTAGGATCAAGGTGCCTTACCCTCACGCTGTCTCCCTCCCACTCCTCCTATACTGTATCTATATTTGCTTTTTACTATATCACATCCAAACATACGCCTTGCTGCAGGTGAAAAATGTTTGCTTACTAGCAGAAAAGAGAAGACACAGTTTTTATCAATCAACCCAAAAACATTTGTTTCCTTCTTCCAGATACACTCTCACTGATATGAGCAAGAGGTAAGGCCTTATACTAAAACATAATCCATCTTCTACAGTATTTTTATACCTTTGGAATTACATCTCCCCAAACCTCAAATGTGTACGTACAATGTGACAACACTCTGACTGTCCAAACCTCTATTGTCATGCCAAGAATAAATAATAATTTCTCCTTGCTGCCCTTGCAGTGCTGTTTTGCTCACACATAGAATCACCTGCCCATCTAGGCAACAAAAAGCATGCTTGGGGATTATGGTGACATAATCTTAGCAGTGGCCTGTGAGTCGGAGGCTGAATGGGTTTGAACCCTCTATGCCATGCTGAGATAACATTTGTCACCGGGGTTCCTGGGCGCCCTATTCATAGATTAGTGGACTGTCGCCTTTTCAGAATGTGAAATGGCTTTGGCAGTGCTGCATGTTTATTTTCAAAACCTGTGCCTCCAAGGATGAGGAGAGCATCTTGTCCTTTTCTTGAGAACACCACTGCACGGCCTTGTATGTATGTATGTAGTGCTTCGAAATCAGAGGCCTCTGCTGACAGCGAGCACTGAGGAAAACTCCAACACAGAGCAGGTTCTCCTGGGATAATCAATTATATGTAGTACGTATACTCTGTGTTATTATTGTCGCATGCATTTTATTTCCTTTGTGTATTTTCTCTATAATGCTTTGATCTAGTGTTTTCCAAACTTTGGTGTATGCTTGGGACCCAACACTGTAAAGCCAACATAACACAGCAGTGTTTGTCTTTGTTTTTTAAATATAGACAATTATAAACTGTAGAGCACTTAGTATTGAACAATTAAAAGTTAATAAAATGAGCAACAAACCATCAAAAATGAGCAAAATCATAAGAAAAAAAATCAAGAAGATAAACTGATGAGCAAAATAAGAAACAAAATGATCAAAAATAAAATAAAATGTCCAAAATATGTACAAGAAACTAATCAAGAAATGAAAGAAAAACAACAACACGATGAACAAGAAAGACCCGGAAGCTAACAGCCATTAGCCAAGCTAACAGAGGCTAGCGGCTAACAGTCCGCTGTCGTCCCACGGGCAGCGGCGTGGTGGAGTTGTTCACAGTTGTTGACGTGTGCAGTGTCCACGGACACACTACCAAGTCATAAGCCAAGGTAAGAATACATTCTAAATCATTTTTAGAA